>OX401412.1:29464932-29742432 GCA_947846245.1 Cerastoderma edule
GTTAAAGAATGGTATAGGTAATGATATGTGCACTGCACTGACTACAGTGTTATATGTAAAATATCATATTTGAAATACAGCCAAACTTGTGTTTAGATGCCAGCCTATGGAACTAAGATAATTGGCTGTTTAAGACAGGTTGGCTGCTTAACACAAAGTGATGTTATCTATAAATCTAACAATGGGATTATCTGCAGTGGTTGTTTAAGGCAGGTTGGCTGCTTCAAAGGATGGTTGCTTAAGACAAGTTTGACTACCTTTTAAGATGGTTTAAGATAAAAACCTGTCAATGCTACATTTACTGTTCTTTCGTTGATACACTGTTCTTTCGTTGATATATCATGTGGATTTACAAAATAGCTAATAATATGTGTGGGCGTATACATAATATGAAACAATAAAATATAGTTTGACGGTTTATTGCCACCAAGCGAAACTATCGTGATAAAACGAGAGATTGTTTGTCATAAAAAGGTTTCCTTTTTTATCATAAAAAAGCATGGGACGATTGATTTTTTTCGTTGAATGACGATGGTTGTGTCTGTATCATAAACCATTATGGAATATAAAAATAGAATCGACCTTTATCGAGAAACATTGACGGCATGTTTTGGGATTAGTATTAGTATCACGTGGTCCAGAAATTAATTCTCGTACGTAAACTGGCACGCAACAGCTGGCAGGTGGTTGTCATATTTGACTAGATTCTATGCCGCTTTCAAAGTCTCAGTTTTGCCAAAAACGGTCAATGCATTATCGACATTGCTTTGCAATTGCTTTGTCAGTCAGTACGTTGTCACATTTTGTTTACAACAGTCGTTCCAAATGGTCAACATTTTGTCTATATAATGATGAGACCGCATTATTGCATGAGCACATCATCGATGGTATAATGACCGAACGACACACTGGTTCTGAATGTTTATTTTTGACATCTTGTCTTCGAGAGTGACTCGCTGTCGATATCATTTTGTTTACAGCTGGAATCAGGAATATGTGCTTTGCTCAAGTTGACCCATTCTTTTTAATGCTTAACCTTAAAATTCAAAATGATTTCCCTGTTATTCGTTCCTAATGTATACGGTAATGGTCACAGCTTATAGAGTGCGATTGTAATTGGCGAGGCAACCCGATACTATCAGCGGTCTACTAAAGTCTTTTATGTACTTATGATGACTGGATTCTTTTGGGTCAAACGAACTTAGCAGTTAATGCTCTAGGCAATGCAATACGTCTAAGAAAATAAAATGTAAAGATTGTATCCAGCTTATCATTAGCTTGTATCAGAAGCGCTTTTCTTGAAGTACAATGGTTGAAAAGGGTAGATATTTAAAGATAGAAAGAGAGCAGAGATTTTGCCAACTTTGTAAACAATTAAACTTTAACATTATTGAGGACGAATATCATTTCTTTTTAGAATGCAAAAGTTACCAACTGCTGCGCAATATGTATTTTGAAAAGTCATGGCTTAGACACGTAAATCAGCAAACCTTTTATTCTATTTTGGAATGTAATAATAAATCAAGTATATTCAAAGTATCAACATATCTTGTAAAAGCCTTTGAACTTAGACAAAATCTAATTGAAGAACTATTGTAATGTATTTGTTTGTGGAATGTCACTCTTGTGTATGTATATTATGTTACTGTATGTTGTACTATGGGCATATGGCCTCTGTACTTGAATAAACATGTCTATGTCTATGTTAAAGTACTTAACATTTGAAATATACTACTTCTTCTTCTTCTTCTTCTTCTTCTCCGTCCTCTCCTTCTTATTCTCCTTCTTATTCTTATTCTTCCTTCTCTTCCTCCCTCTCCTCTTCCTCCTCCATCTCCTATTCCTCATCTCCATTCTTCTTTTCCTTCTTCTCCTAATCCTCTTCTATTTCCGCTTCTTTTTTTATTCCTATTCCTCTTTTTCCTCCTCCTCCTCCTCCTTCTCCGTCTCCTCTCCATTCTTCTTCTTCTTCTTCATCTCCTTCCCTCTGATCCTTTGCTGACCCGATACAAGAATTATTCTATAATTTAAAGTATTCTTTTTTATCTGTCTGCCAGACCAGATTCGTGATTTGATATCGACAACGAACTATCTCCGTTAGATTGAAGTACAAAATACAAATTGATGTTTGCGAGTGTCATTTCTAGAATATTACCGCCTACGTTGACTGATTTGATATTTGTTTGATAAGTCCAGTCTGACTTCTGTAGATGATAACATTAAACATAAAATGACAATAAGACATAGTATAGCTGTATCGTTTCGAAATTAAATAGACAGCACTTTGGCAAACTGGAAATAATTAGCGGGTGATAAGTTTTCTTCTTTCAGTACAATGTTGTTATTTTTCTGGTAATGTTTGGGGCCAGGTTGACTGACGTTTGTATCAAGAAGTTTTTGATAGAAGACGTATTCAGAGGATATTCTGTTATTCCGAGTGTGTCTTTAAGAGGTTTCATTTCATTTTTGTTTCATTTCTTGTAAAACCCTTTACTGTATGGAACTCACTAGAATCATCTGGTCAAGATGATCATAAGGAATGCCAAGAATACAGAACCTATACACGCATCTCGATTCCCGGTTTAACATTTTACCAAACGCCAAATTTTCGACTGTCCCTAATTGAAGGAGTTTGCAGACAACATTTCAAAACGTAATAATCTGCTTGAAAAATAATCTTCGGATAGGGCAGAAAACATTGTGGGAAAAGGAGATATTGCTCGTTTAGAGCAATGTCTCCTTTTCTCACAATGTTTTACATAGTTGTCTGCAACAAACTGGTCAAATATCATTATGTTTTGTAATGGTTTAAAAACAGATAGAGTTCTTTATAGTGTTGTTATTCTTCTATTCTGTTTACAAATGAATTTTATAGCTGTGTCTACCTTCTTCTTATACTTCTCTGGAAAACTCTTGCCTTACTGTTGCTGTATATGCATTAATTACCATTATTACGTCTTAATTTTGCTTTGGCTATAATTCTACTTTTTGCTAGTTCATGCTTAATGGAATTGAATGGAATTGAATTGAATATAAAGCTGAATGAACAAGACTCTTATATTAGTACACCGCTTGTCTGGACCATCGGTTTCGAGAGGCCTTTATTTTAGGCGCAGTTAATTCATAATTCAGTGTTGCACCATTCGCCCACAAGAGAATACGCGGAATGTAATCGTATTTACGATACAGCCAGTTCACGAAACAGAGGTAAATAACAGACATCGGTTTGGGAGGGGATTTGAGAGGCAGTGTCAGACAAAACAGGACTTAATTAAGGAGGATATTTCATGTTTTATTTCTCAGTTGTCAATTCTTAAAGTCATAAAGAATTACACCCGTCAACCATAACGACAGTATAACATGAAACTCTGACAGTTTTTCGAGGATGTTATTATATTTTCCCAAACTGCTGAACGTGTTGACTGTATAACCATTGCCCTCAGTGCAGATAGTGCAGCCCCTTTTTCAATGCTCTTTTCGAGATATTGATTTATTTCATACGTTGCCACATCTAGTCTGTGAATACAAGCCGTTATAACAAAATGAGAATCAAGTGTGTGGTCTGTTTGCCAATCGCTGCCAATTGTAGAATGCTTGTGGACCCAAGAAGATCTTGGTACATCAATGTATTTTTATATACTAAAACGTGGGTCATTCGAATTCCATTTGTATGTGAGTTTATCTTCCACATTAACAATGTTTCATTAAATATCTAAAGGTCACACCAATCAATCATGTTTCCTTGATATTCAACAGCTTTTAACTGCGAAGGTAAGTGTTACCTTGCAAATGCGCAAAATGATACCGGTACAATCGAGCACCATTGCCTAGAACTGAATGTATCGGAGGTACACCACCTTGTTGCCAATTGAGATAATCAGCATAAACCGCTCAATTGTGTTCGATTGTTATTGTAGTTATGCTGTTTGGTTTAATGCTACTTTCAACAATGTTTCTGTTTAACCACAACGTTCTCGGGTTCAAAACCAGTGACAGATCGACATAGTTTGACATTGAACTGGCTATTCCAGTATAAAGTTATTCCGTTTACACAGAGCGTTAATGCAGTGTGTGTTTACTACCAATTATCTATTATTTCGCCTTTTAAATTGCCAAGCGAGGATATCAAGTCCGCAACCTTCCACACAAAATGTAACTTCTTACAATGTACCACAAAAACCTCACATTTGGGAGAGACATTGCATCCGATATTTATTAGTCTTTCCCAAGATCAGATCCGACTATCGAATCCACGCTCTTCAACACACGAGATTGATCTTAATCTGTAACACATACAATATCGATATGGAGGAATAATTACTTCCAAGGTTTTATGTTGATCTATCATATAGCCCATTATGGGAAACGAACCCACTCTCTTCAACACATGAGATTGGTGTTCTTGTTCTCTACCATATGTAATATCAATACTGGGGGATGATTATTTCAATTGTTTTATGTTGGTCTTCTATATAGCTCATCGTTAGTAACGGACCCAAACTATTCAATACATAAAATTGATGTTCGTTGACTTTGCCACACATAGTATCAATAATGAAGGTTGGTGGTTGTGTTAATTAATTTTGATATTTTATGTTGACTTCTAATGTAATCCTTCGCTGGTAACGAACCTACATCCTTCAACACACGATGTATAGACCTTACCTCTACACCATCTCAATTTTAGTTTAAACTTATCTATTTTATATCGATTGTAACGGAAGCTTGAAGCTTATTAAATTCACTCTTGATGGTTGCTTCCTAGGTATCAAACCAGTACTCGCGTCGATTCGAGGGCTAGTCCCAGTAATTATCACCTCGCCTAACGAGGATTAAACCTGGGACCCTCGGTACAAGAGACCGATGCTCTTATTCTGCATCACAGTAATAATCCATCGAGAGAGAAACTCCCGTTCAAGCATTCATAGTCCACACCATTAAATGATGGATTGAAGGCCATTTTGCCCATCTCCTTCCATTAATGGATTGATTGGATGAGACGGAGTCAATCGAGTGGGGCTATCAGACGATCAATTCTATTGTAATTTTATTCCTTGACTAGACCGATTGCAGATGAGTTTGTGCAGATTGTATTAACCGATTTCCCTGTATGCAGATTATAGAATCGCTCCGGGGTAGAGGACAATTGAAAACCAAAAATAATTATTCTGTTTTATGGCAAATACAATTCTTTTTTTAACGTAACTTAATATTTATTTGTCCATTTGCATAACTGTGTGAAGGTCCTAGCAATTTCATAATGTAATTGATAAACACGAACTCCCCTACTCAAATAGAGTAGACGACAGTGTTTTAAAATGGGGGGAGAACTCTTGCGAAGAAGTATATTACATTTTTAAACGGTGACTGAAGCTGTCAGGTACTTGAATATTTAAAGCGAACGAAAGATATAGCATTATACTGCTTCTGTTAAAGTGATACAGTATTTGCAGACGTTTCAGCAAGCCTCCGTTTGCATCCCTACGAGAATAATGTAGATTTACGAGATCTCGTATCTGACGTTGATATCTTCGCCGCTTATTCAATGATTGGCCTTTGTCGTAGGCGTTACATTTAACTTGTTCCTTAATGCAGAGGAGGTCATGCCGTAAATCTTAACAGAAAACTTTAGAAGTACAATACAGAAGGAGACCAATTCGTCTTCTTTTATTTCGATGCTGTCTTAATTCATAGTTACGCCAATACCGAGTACCTTTCATCAATGACTCTATGTAATCCACTTTAAAAGCACTTATAAGAGGAGACTTTACAAATCAATTTCAGATGAAAAAGTTACTTCTGAAGCGCGATAACCTTTCTTTCCATAACGGCCTGCACCCAATATCAGAAAATATTTGTTATTTATCATCTATTTATAAGCGTCTTCCACTATTGCTTTAGATAAAGACCCGTCACGAAATTCTGCATAAGGTAAGATGTTAATTAAACTGTTGCTTTTAACATATACTTTGATTTCATGAGCAGAATATCCCAGCTGATAACACTGTTTATTTTTGTTTTATCTTCTGTGCAAACGTTTCATAAGGACGTTATTTTCAATGGCAGAAAACTTTATGAACAATTGTAGCAGAAATATTCAAGACAAAAAGAGACGATAAGGTAAACCTCTTCCCTATACAATTTCAATAAGCATTCTGCCGTATAGTCTTCGTCTGCTTTTCCTTTTGTTTTATCAATGATTTCCTCGTAGATTCTCAAAGATAACGTAAAATTTAAGGTTTTATAATTGTCGTCTGCTGTTGCCTTTAGAATCGACCGGTAACGATAAGAGCATCTCATGCGGAAAATGGTTAATCGGATAGTGTGTCTACGCAGTTGGCGTTCGGAGTTTATTTCTGGACTATTTACAGACATACGTAGTTTCGTCAGAACGAAGGTGAAATTGCTAGTAACAGTTTATAAATACTGACTAACCTTTTCCCGTGTTTGGTTCCACTTAACGTTAACAATCTGATTAAGAAATCATTGTGTCGCATAAAGCAACTTCTAAATTCTATGCCTTTTTTGTTGTTGCAAATTAAATTCTATGCCTTTTTTGTTGTTGCAAATTTCGGTTATTGATACATGGTAATTTCTGTCTATTCATGGGTTTAAGCTAAAGGTCTGACCAGGAATAGGACCTTCATTAGCCTTAATTGTCAGGATTGCACATGGAAATGCATGAAGTGATAAAACATGCAACAAATGGACTTCATTTACGATAGTGGCATGTAGTAAGATATTGCAATGAAGTTCAATATTTCGGTATTGCATTAAAACGTTCAAAAGAAAAGATTATTTGAGTTCAAATAACTTAACATATTTGAAACGACGTCTTTGTTTGATTTTATGAGTTTAATTTAATAAAAAAATTCTTGATTGTGCGTATATAGGGTCAAAGTACTTCATGCGCAAAGTAAGAAATATATTTTCTATTAAGTTTTATCACAGTATCTTCTTTTCAGCATTACCGTCCATCCTATCATATAAAATGAATCCAATTTCCTCTTATTCAAACTTTAAAGCGTTTTAGATGATAGACGTTTTGTGTAATAGAAAAATAAATCTTCCAAAGAGTGCATAGCTTGGACAGATTACGTAAAATTTCAATCCAGACGAAACCTTTTGAAAAATGATAGCATCATTTGACGTGTATGCTACGAACACGTTTTGAGAAACTGCTGGTTCATATTATTTAGATATTTTCTTTCTTTTCTTTCAACCAAAACGTTCGTTTCTGCCATTTGAATATCATGCAAATCGACATTTTCTTTTTTACTTCGACTGCAAACTATTTCGTTTGAAAATGCTTGAAATAGTCACGACCAAGTTTCATGCCACTCACAGCATATCACTTAAGGTTTAGCTCATGGATTATGGTGTCTTTAACATAAACGCTATTTTATCAAAAAAATGGAAACACATATTTGAGCGATAACGAAAGTGAACTTCGAAAGCGCATATTAACAAAAGAATCAAAGTTAAACGAAATTAATAAAATGTGTAGTTGTATATTCAACGTTTGGGTAAATCTTGCTAACATCTCGTCTCTTAAGAAAGAAACGACCCGAAACATAAAGTACGTGATGGAGAAGTAATAACTTTGTCATCGAAAACAGTGTTTAAGCTTTGTGTTTGCCATGTATGTGTATTATATACAGCTGTATTTGCGTATCGCCAAGGTAATCAGGGCGTAAATGCACACCAAACGCAACAGATGGGTCATTTTGCGACTTTCTCTTAACGTACAGCAAAAGTAGGGACATCTTCCTGCAAGGCGAAATCGTTTATATCTGTCGAATTATATACAAAAGTACACAACCTACAAGTCCCGGTAGACCGATTTCGCCGTCGCAAAAGAATTACCGAATAACGGAAATGGTGGAATTATACATTGCGATTAATTTGGAAAATACCATGTCTGGGCAAGTTATGCAATTCGTATCATCTAATCTTGCATGATAGAGTATACGGTACGAGAATTAAAGAGGGCGATTCTCCGAAATTCGAAAAGAAACTTGAAGGTGTTGTCCCTTGTCAGACGTTGATAAATGCAGTAAACGCTAGTTATGATATCGCTGGAATTTGGCTAAGCTTTCTTGGTTTTTATGACTGGTCCCGAGACAGTACTTTGCTGGTTCCCATCATGGTAAAAGTGCGATTGTTGATTCAGTAACGTTTCGGAATTGCTTAATTCCGTATCGTAAATCATTCATGATGAACCAACCCTACGGAATCTTAAGTAGTCTATAGTATTCCTTTGTGACCCACATTGAATGCCGATTGGTCCGAAGCGCTGGGGAGGTCTCACTTAACACATAACTCGATGGCTCTACCATAATGCTTTAACCAGCCTTGAGCGAAACTTTCCATAAATACCGTTTTGCATAACTAATGCATCGGACAGTCAATCTTGAAAGACTGTTGCCCGATTAAGAATAAAATATTCAATAATTGAAAATCAGACGCCAGACGACACGACACGTTTTACCGCAACACGCCTCATTTGGAAACCCTCGCATTCTTTGATGATTGTATTATGCTAATGCGTTATAGTAAGAAAGAGTTGTGTATGGCCTAAACCGGCAGTAAAGCTTGACGTAAACCAGTGAGTCGGAATAATCCTGCTCAATAAATACAAGCTGACCCAGACAGAAAGCGGTCGCACCGTGGACATCCGGTTAGGAAACTGCGCAAAGTCACGCCTACGCCGAAACTGGAAGCAAAATGTGTCCGCTGGAAGGCACAGAACGGAACCTTTATTATAGACGAATGCATAAGCAAAATGTTGGCACTGGTAAACTCAGTTTTTGTGAAAAAATAAGAAAATAATTAGATGTGTTTAAACGATTTCTAGGAAAGGAATAAAATATTAACAAACATTTAACCTTTTTGAAGAAACAAAACCACTTTACATTATGAGAAAGGTTGCAGCTTATACGTTTAAAAGCACTTAAACTCACAAAATAAATCGAATTGAATCCTCGCCAAAAGTTTGGTTGATATATTCGGAAATATACCGAGGGATGCAGGCAACTTTTGAGAAAATAATGATTTAGAAAGGTTGTACAGAACAAGAAGCAGTCACGTATATCATCAAAGGGTATGTGTGAATGTGTTCAAACAAATCCTCTCTGACCACTTGAAGAAAGATTGTACGTGTTTTGACCTTTTAAGGTTCAATACCGCGCCGGTCATATCGAAGTACACCGGAAGTAATCTATCTCTCCATGACAACAGCATGACGACCGTAATGTAGATTGAAACGTTAAAGGACAATGCTGAAATCAATCCATGAATCGCCAATTTTGCTGAAAGTGGTGCAAAACGAAAACTTAGCCAACCGTTGTTAATTGAATTCTTAAAAACCTACAAGAAAGGGGTATCTTCCTTGGCCGAATTATATGCTAACGATCTTCACATGCTCTACTCAAATAATTAAAAACTGGGTTTATCATTCTTTTCGACTATCGCTGGTTCTATTTAAGTTGATAGGTATGTTTCCCTTTCTTTGCTTAGTTCGATTATTCAATTGCACGTTTGTTAGCCTTTCATTAATGGCTTGTTTTCCTTTATTTCTTCAAAGTCATTAAAAGTCTTCAGGGATACCTCCCAAGGCCGTAATGTTTCACGATGGTATTCCATCATATGCCCTAATGTCTAATCTCTTGTGCATTGTGTATTCGGTGTTTTTGTCTTCGCATTGCTCTGTAAGTTATTGTTATAGCAACTACCGTTCGCATCCACTTGTGATGATCCTTTTGTTCATACCCGAGAAGGTTTATTAGGATACTTATTTCTTCCGGTCAATAGTCTGAATATTAAGAGCAAGAAAGCAGTCGATATGTTTGGTTTTATGATTTTATTCATTTGTCAAAGCGTACGTGTGTAGAGACACGCTCGACTTCTATGGTATTACTTAAACAAAACAAATGAAAACATTTTAACAGTGAATGTGTCTATAGTCGTAAAAACACGTTACCACCCTACTTCAGTCCAATTATCGAAAGAAAATTTGATTTTCTTCGCGTATTAGAGATTTCAGAAAAAGTAATTGTTAAAGACAAATGCCCTTTGTAATCCATCTCCAGCTATTCTCAAAAACTCTTCTTTCGCCTCTTCTTTGACAAGTTACAGACAAAAATGTACAGTGAATTGTTTGAGCATACACGAATTCTAGAGAACGAAAGCAGGTTACACATTTCAAAGTGTTTTCATTTCAAGCTGGATGTTTGAATAAGTCTACGTTCCGCCATTAAAACGACAGGAGTTCTGTTAAAACCGATGCAAGCACTACATGATCAAACCTTTCCCACGGGATAAGCCAGATGTTCTCTATAAGAAGTAATAAAACCAGACAAGGGATGTGTATATTATGTGCCTTAACTTTGTGCTAAGCTTTCGAACTCCCAACAAGTTCCAAATCAAAAACGACTTTTAAGATATCGTAATCACTTATGTTATCAATAGTTGACATTATTGGTCTCGAATGGCTTTGAAACATAGCCATAAGGAGGTTTTGCTCAATCAAATTATCATTTAAGACTAAATGAATTCAAAGATTCACTAGAAAGTGCCTGTTGCAGATGAATTGTTCTGAACATAGATATAGGGCTAATAAATGTTCAATCTAGGCAGTACATAAGGATGTACATGAAGTTGTCCCCTCGTAAATCAATTTTCTATATAACGAACCGTCCATCTGGATTCTGTAAAGGCATTATCCAATTCCTTCGTAGGGGTGTGTTGGGTGGGACTAGCTTAGTTAAAAGCGCCAATAGAATACTTGTTTGAAATACGGATATCTAATTTAAGGTCCTTTTCAAGGCTAGATTTAAATCAATTCATATATTTTGATTTCGATTTCCTTAATGTTATCGGCACTAACTTATGTCCACTGGCATTAAGTCACTGTCGAACTAAAATGTAATATTACATTCCTTTAAGTAATGTAAAGACAATGAGATTTAAGCTCGTTGTTGGTGTAAAATTTAATTAGAACCAGTTCATCATTATTAACAAAGAAGTAATTTAAAAACCTCTGCTTAATCTATTTTATTTCAAATATATACATGTATTTGTGCATGGTTTGTCAACATGCCTTCTTTTCATGCCTATGTTTCATAGGTAGGTGCAATAAAGGTAGTTTTGATACACAAAATGGTTCTTATGGAATTGTGTGGTAATGAGACGCAACACGTGAATGTCACTGTGGTGTATTGATTAGTAGAATGTACGACTTGCATTGCATCGCTTTTCACAAAAGTATAGTGTATTATTTGATTATTTGCAATATATTGTCGTACAGGAAATATTTGTAAAAGAATTTTAATCCGTCCTATTAACCAGTCTCCCCACAATGAATTTGTTGAGAGAATTGCACCATAGGAAAATCATTCACTACGCAAGACGTGCCATGAAAGCGGAAAATATACGTTAGATTTGTGCAAAAGATAAAGTTCAATTTACCTTCAATACAGTTTAGGATGTATGGCTTTATTTTTGGTTTTCTGCGACCTTATAAATATTTACCCCCACTATTCCACGTCGTTTTGGTTTGATGATATTAAAAGACGCAGTTTATATTTAGGACGAAATTCATTGAAAATTCACAACATTTGAGTAATTTATGCCTCTTTACTTTAAAAGAACAAAACAAGGAAAGAGGACATTGCCTCTTAGAACATAGACCTTAAAAAAAGGAAGGAAAAAATGACTTAATTACAAACAAACGCCATCTTGGCTTATATCCTGCCAATATTCGATTGTAATTCTAGGAGTTTCAGTCTAATCCAAGATATAGCTTAAGGCTGACAAGTTAAATGAGAATGTCACGCCTTCGTTTTTGATGTTATTGATTTCTTATACATTGTCATTCTGCTGGGTTAAGAGCATTTAACTTTCTCTGCGACAAAACTGATACACAAGCGATCAAAGTCAATACATGCAAAAGGAACGTTTTCAAAGTTGCCCCACAACTTTGCCCTTCAAAGTTGCCCTTCAAGTGTTTTACAGAGACAGACATATCTCAAACCATATACTACCGTCGTCAACTATCTAAGTCTATAAATATCTCATATAGGCAGTTTATCTGAATGCTACATTTTGCTTAAATTATTGTCTAGGTATTAACATTTTGTTTCAATTTCGCAGTTAGACCTGTTCTTAGCTTAAGTTTAGGTTTGTCGCCCATTAATGTTTAAAAATCTCGTCACGTTCTATTTACAGTTCGTCTGGATGTTGATTTGTAAGGTCAGTAGCCCAAATTGCCCGCGTAATGTTGTTTTCTTCTCGAACCTAACCTAATACACCGGTGATAATTCGGTACGCTATTTCACCGTAATTGATTCGAAATGTTGTGACACAGAGGGCGCTCTCGTGTCTCGTATGTAAACGAGGGACCTACTTAGGAGATCAAAAGATGCAGTTTAAACGGGTTAACCCGATCACTGGTACCCTAGCACAAAGTTTAAAGATATGTGCGACAGGAAATCAGTGACCGAATGCTGCTTTAGTACGAACCGAATATCCTAGAGTCAGTTTTTATTTATTTTCTCGACATAGAAATAACATTTTCTGTTTTGGGAAGTCAACTATGCGCATATCATTTGACATCAACAAATGGATAGATAAAGGTTGAAAAGTGCGACGTTCCCGAAGTTTTGTTGGAGAAACAAACAATGTTCGTTCCTTTAATAGAGTCGTATTTTCTGGAATTATTTTGTTATGGATGATCGATGGTTTTGTTAAGAATAAATGATGAAAAATCATCTCTAGTCAAGAAAGCGAAATATTATTTTCACTTATGCATCTATTCGTTTAAGATCGTCTAGACTGATGCATTATATTTTACAAAACCCAGAAGTAGATAAGTGATGTTCACTTTCGGGCATTTATAAGGCATGATATAAAACGGAACTTTCTATGAGACTAGTATATTTTGACAAACGGTACACTGACTCAGGGCTTTTTTCCCTTTAATTGGGAAGAGGCCCAAGCCTGTTGAATTTGAGAAATTTTATCGCTGAAATTGATGAATTAGGAAGTCCAAAAGCTGGTATGACTTTGAGTTTTTGGGAAAACTGCATGATTTTAAAGAAATTTCTAATTGGGAAGGTGCCTTTTATTGGAGTCTGTTACATAACGCTAAAAGCCCTGTGACTACTAGACTATTCTCGGTTCATCTTCGAATAATACAAGTATTATGTTACGAACAACGAACAATTCTGTGCAATACCTCTTTGCTAATTCCAATTCCAATTGTAAGTTTCATTTGAACTATTATTGCGCCTTCCTTTATGTTGGCACCCATACATGTTCTGTAAAGGGAGGGTATTTCCATTGCCTTTACATTAAATTCAGTTGAAGAACGAACAGACATACGAAGACATGCCTAAACACATAAATCATACTTTGTATGAAGTACGATTGCAAAGGACGTAAAGCATAACTGCCATTTACAAAGGTTTCACGATATATGGTGGTGGTGGTACATAAAACGGCACAAACAAGGGTATAATGTTACACAGAGAAAATCTTTCTTTGGTGTTTATCTCATCTCTATGTAGGTTTTGTCTCTGTGGGAGAGATAAAGAAAAAAAAGGTTCTTGTTCTTGATAAGAAGAGAAAAACTAAATAGCCCCCCAAACATAATATTGCAATAAAGCAACGGCAGATTTTTAGCACTCTTCAGAATCCAAGCTGCACAATAAATTGCCTATTTTGTCACTTGAAAAAGTTTTTGCAAATCATTCTAGAATAGTTCGAAATCAATTAAGTAATTCAACCGTATGGGAATACATGGATGATCCTGGTTAAAACCAACAATAGACGACAAATAATAGCATGAAAGAAAACATATCTTAAATATTGCCTAGAAAATAATAAACGAGTGGGATGAAGGGTCCAACAGGGGTAATTTGTCTTTTTTCCACAATCGATTTTAAAACCTTTTTGCATCAGATGTGGTGAATTAAGGTGTAATGTAGTAAGGAATCAAATCAAAGAAACATTGACATGAATCATAAATGAACGATGTCTTATTGATGGACCGTTTGGATTACATTTAGGCATAACATTCGAAGAGTTTGAATTTGCATTTTGGATGCTCGTTCTTTCTTTCCCGGCTCTGTTGTACAAAGCTTTTTTCCCCAATAAAACCGTAGCTGTAAAATACAAACAATGACGTTTTTCCAATTAAAATACTGTATATAGATGCCATGCCATTCATGACGAACGGAATATATGCCGTAAGAGAATAATGTTTCATTTTGCTACCATGGTGTCTTATTCACAGATGAAAGGAAACTTTGACAATGGAATTTTATTTCATTAATCTATAAAGCAGCGGTGCTGTTGTATCAGACTTCCTGGAAAATAGCATTTTGTAGTAAAACAAGTCCCTATTTCAGTATTTAGAGCATGTAAACAATGAATATATGATTTATGTATTCAGACCTTTTAAACATAGTTTGGTCATAAGTGCTATACATCTGGCTAAGATTTTTTCAATTCTGTCACCATGGATAAATCACCTTCTGCATGGTTCTTAGAAATATGAGTTGTACTTAAAACGTTGCAACGCTTTAGAAATCCATCCAATAACTTCTTTACATGCTTAGATAAATTGACACATCCTGAAGCAAAATATGAGGTTCAGTAGCTGTTTGACTTAAAATATTGTACCACAATACAGAAACCGTATTGTTTAAACGACATTTTATTTCGACTTTACAATAGTCTATTGTTCGAACACGAACATTAGATCTTTAATTGTCTTTTAGAGGAGGTAATGTGAAGTATGGTTAGTACAGAAGACAATCTGTCGCTGCTAGAGAAAATTATTACATGTATTCAAATGAAAAGACGGACACAGAGCAATATTTCTTTCCCCAATCACTTATTCTAAATCTATTTCAAACGCCATATCCTTGTGCATTTTTAAACGCGAAGATAGAAAGTAGAACATGCATTTTCGTTAAAAAGTAAAAAAGTGATTTTCCGTTTCGTTACATTTATTGCCAGGCGCGACTGATGTCAATTCATGTGTAAGAGGATGAAAGCAACAAAACGAACGCGTTTGAAGATCGGATATTGTTAGCCAACTTAGATCTTATTTCAAACTTAATATCGGTTTGAAGCTCAAACATTACTCGCTAATAGACACATCTGTTCAACCGATCTTTTTTGTTGAATGTAGCTTTTAATAGAAATGGTATAAGCCCCTCATTTGCATGTTGAAGATACAAGTAACTTGTCCGATCGTCAATTTAAACCTTAGAACGCTGGGTATTTTTTTTTTAGAAATAGAAGTGTATGTCGTCTGCTTTCCAAAACCTTAAATATCTGCTTAGTTTTGTTGAGGAAAGATACTCAGAATAGCAAACAGGTAAGATTAAAGGCCAGCCGCCAATTTACCCCTTGATCTAACCTGTTTGTATAGGCATGAAGTCGGCAGCACCATAAGGGTTAAAAAAAACCTATTTTGCGTACAAGGGCCGAGTCTTTTAGGTGTCATATTTCTTTGACAATTACATACGCAACTGTGTTACTCCTTTCTTATCCGAGAAATACTGAACAACTCAAGTAGTCTTTGACATTGTGTAGTATCGAATGGATTTACAACACTGCTTTGACATTTGTTTGAAAAGATAAACACAAACAAACATGTTTCCCATGGAAAACGAAACTGTTTTTTAACATTTGCGTAGTCAACAGTTATCTCACATTCAAACAGACTTGTACTACTATCGTTTCACAAAATGAAAGAATCCTTAACATCTTTGATTTTCCTACTAATGAGAAATCCTTTGTTTAAAGAGAATTTCTTACAAAGACTTCAAAGGCAAAACATGCAAGTTCGCGTTCATGCAACGAAACGGTAACTTGCGTAAGGACCTTAGGATACTCGATCTTATTCATAATCGTTCCAGATAATAAACCGAGTCGAATTTTAGTTTGCTTTAACTTTAACCCTTTTAACAATTCAGGCGTCTTCAAATGTACGAGATAAAATGTGATGTCACTGTGACAAAATGAGAATTTGCTCATCTCTAGAAATGTGCCCCCTTTTCACCATTAATTCAAATTTTGCTTGTTATAAAGATATTTGTAGAAAAAAATATCACTAAGCAATAAGATGCCAATGCTTTGACATACGTTGTATCAGCTGTTCTGAACTGAATCATATGCTATTGTACTCATTAGACTTATGGGGATTTTTTTCACTTGAATATTAACACCATAAGAATTATTTCTTAAATGAAAATAATTATCAGCAATGGAAAGAACAGTACAATATCAACTAAATACGAAAAACTTTCTAACGAATACTAACAGGTTAATTACTACCCACAAGAAAGGCTTGAGATAGCAAACATAAAACCAAAACAACTTAACTATTTGCGACCTGGAAACCTTATTTGTCCGTCATTATTCGACCTGGCGGGGAGCTGAGTGATCCGATTAGCATAGCGAAGATGTCATAAAGATATTCAAATTCGTGTATGAACAGATTGGGTCGGGGCATCGGAGGTAAACTCCATCTTGTAGTCGCCTCTTTGTTGTATACCGAGTGATATTATGACTGAAAATGCGTCGGTTATGTTGTTTTGTTTTTCAAACCGCTTTTAACGATTTCGGTTTTATAATAAGTTGTCAGTGTGTCAATTAGAAAAGGTTAAATAGGGGTGAAACATTACGTGAACTATTTTTTTCTATGGTAAATAAGATCATTATGGTGTACGCCTACGATCTAAATGCCCATTTGCCACTATACTTTTTTATTCCAGTTTTTAATATTCTTTTAGTGAATAAAACAATGCATTAAACCTATGTTAAGTGATGCTTTAAACCTAGACTTGTTAGCTCTCGAAAAACGTGTTTATAGATCGTACTCCGTTTTTAGAATGCGCGGTCGATGATTCTGCTCGAGTTGACATAACACATTTTCAAGCTGTTCATAGCGTCTCTCATAGTTACCGGTCTCTTTTAGCGAGTCTCAGTTCTTGATCAAGCTATTCAAATCCGATAACATTGGAGATGATGGCATCTTATTACCACTCATTTTTTCGGAACAAAGCAATGATTTATCTCATAGACTGTAGGTACGTAGAAAAAAGGTTTTTCTTTACTCATTTTCTTGAACCCATTCCCAAAATTTGGACATTATGACTGGTTCAAACTCTAGGCTACAGCAGACGACAATTTCTTAACGGTATTTGAGAAAAGCCATTGTGTCAAATGGAAAATGGAGTGCAATAGAAAGTAAAATTCTTTCTTTCGCCTTAGTGGATTCTAAAGAATTTTGTGGTAGATGCGTCAATATGGAGTAAGAGGAAACAAGAGGACATGATCATGCTTTTAAGCGAAACTGTTCTTAATCGTGATATGTCTCTTAGGCTGTTTCGACCCTAATAACCCACTGAATGGAAGCCTTAAAAGGCATAATAAAGTAGTCGTCAGAAACGCTATTTACGTAACACTCCTGTGATACTAAAGGATGTCTAAGTGTCTGTTGGTCTGGCGACGGTAGCCGTGTTGACAACACTTCTTCAATACATTACAGCGAAATGATATACCTTCGCTCCCCAGATCACAAACAAAACTCCTTTGTTTGCTTTACTTGTAGATAGGTAGTGAATTGACGTGGTAGGTCAGACTAGGATGAAAGATTCGATGGAAAAGAGAGAAAGGGAAAAGGATTAAATGTGATTGACAGAGGTAGACAAACATATACATACACAGACAGAAAGAAGACAGACGGAAAGAGAATGCAATCCGAATGTGATTTATATTGTAAACTGTATCAATCGAGATACATTCATACGTGTTATGTCTTAATATCGAATACCTTTATAGATTTACACTATGGCCAAGTTAATGCTACTTAAAGGCAAATAACAGCTGTTGGCATCCAATAAATTGCACGTATTGCATAATTAAAAATTCTTGAAGCTGCATTATATGGATCTGAAATTGATGGAAAGCAAGATACTTGCTATGTTCATTAGATTTTAGATTGACTGAAGCTATTTCAATCATTTTGCGACATATGTTATTAAAACTAAACATCAGAGTGAGAAACCAGCTATAAACATTTATTGTTAATTTTCGTCATATTGACCTTTTTCCCCTTCAAAATAACGACCACCACGGACTTAAGAAGCTCCATAACATTAACAAACAGCGCATGAACGTAACGATCATTTGGGCAAAATCAATGTGCCCATGAATGACAAGGCCCCTTTGGCCTAGTGGTTAGACTGTTCAGCCCATGTTGAAAGTTCTTGCTTCCTCGATTATTCGCCTTGCATCTGAGTGAATTGACGCTTTTCAAACATCCAGACAAAATTTCGATAAGGGAATGGGGGCGTTGTTGAACATTCAAATAAGAACGATAAGCCTTAACACGTTGTAACCGAAAGAAAAGATAATAATGACAATCAGAGATGTTTGTATATGTATATCTTGATTTGTATAGTATAGACTCGGCAATTCGGGACAAAAGTAGGAGTCTATACGTAGAACAATCACTTCGCTGGTTACTGGATCGGAGTTGAGTTAAGAGTATAATGTTTTGCTCTTATCAAGTGATCAGTATATGTGTCGTTAAAATGCACCTCTTGTACTTTCTCTTTAGCAATGTACGGAAGACTGAATTCAGGCACCAAGAAATGATTAACGTGGAAGTTCTTTTATTAGCTTAAACACATAGTTTGAAAACTATGCAGAATATCTGTGAAGTCGAATGAGATCGCTCCGGAATCAGTTTTAAATGAAACGAAAATTATCCGGAATATACCGTTATTAAGACCAGAACAAACCAGAAGGAACGATAGAAACACCCGCCTCGTATTCATAAAGTCGTAATATTGCGTGTAAACACTGCCCAATCTGCAAAACAGCGTTTTGAAAACTAAAATGTCGAACTTCCCTCATTTCAATATAGGAGGTAAGTCATTTTGGTTTCTCAGTTACGAAGCATCCACCACAAATTAGCGTGTATGAAACGTTCAATGCTGCCTAACGTAGCTTGAAAAACCAAATTGTAGCAACTCCTGCATTTCCATGAAGTAGTTGCGACTTTTCTGTTTCCCAAGCCATGCCACATTTATCCGCCTCTGCTGGATGCGTTGCGTGAAGGCATTAGTTATCCTGCTAAGAACACGCTGCATTTAGCAAAGAAAATAATGGGAATATCGTGCAGTTCCGCGACATCTCGCATTAACACGGCACTTGGGCACTCTGGGGAGATGATAAACCTGAAGATACGAGCCGCAACCTTGCGACTCGAGGAGAATGAGGAGGGAAAAATGACAATGAAGATGTAACATAAAAACGGCAATAAAGCGAGTGTCTTTATGTCACACCTAGTCAGACATTTCTCGATATGTAGGCGAAATTTCTAAAAGGAAATATGTAAACCATTCGAAGGTAAAAAGGAGACCACCTACAATTGTAAAAGTTGCTCTTGGCAAACGTTTCACCAAGGATAGAGATTCCGCTTCTTGTGTGGCAATTTGCGTTTTGATACACTGTCCCTGCCATAACACTGACAAAAAAGCCAAATGATCGTTTTTGCTTCCCACCATGGCACTTTTGGTAATAGGGAGACTGTGCGATTAGAAAGTCTTATCTAGATCAGGGATGGTAGTGCACGTTTAAATCCGAGAAACGTTGAAATATTATTGTATTGTATTATTACTTTTCTGTAAATGGCGTTGGATTATAAACGAACAAACAACATAACAGAATGTAAGTGACACCGGGAGAATTCGCCCAAGAGAGAAGTTGTATAACAGTGGTTGTTACCCCCATCACTCGATCCATTACAGCCGCGTCGGTTTTAAGCATGATGATATTTGTCATTTTCATAATTAACTTTTTCACGTCGTTGTCGACGTCTAATGCAAATTCTATGAAACATGAACACAGAAAGGATTCCTTGAAAATTAGTTGTCATTCTATGCAGTTTTTCCTTCAACAAAAAGAAACATTCAGACACCATATCGATCGGAATGCATTTGTCATTCGTATGCTTGCTGGTTTTACGCTTGTTTTTCCATTCATTACCTTACTTGCCGCTTGAATATGGAAAAGATCCAGAAAATTTTGCGAAAGGAATTGCACTTCCAAACGTTTGACTGTAAATCTGTTTTGTGTGTGTTTATTCATTCCCGGTATCTCGATATATATAAGCCTCGAACATGGCTTGGAATAGACACGTCCAAAACTAGAAACACCTGATTGAGAAGAATAAATTTTGTGGCGTTTAACAATTTTAGTCGTTGCTAAATTATATGTTCTCGCCACTGAGCAATCGTGTCAATGTGAGAAGAATTGTGTCATGAGGCATGTGAGTGAGGATATGCCGTTGATAAGCGAAATGACAGCCGAAATGTGAAATGTTTTTAGTTTTAATGCATTCATTTAACATCGTAACGGAAGCTTGAAGCTTAATAATGCACTCTCGGTGACCGCTTCCTGGATACTAAACCAGTACTCGCGCCGATTTCTGGGATAGTCCAGGAAATTTTCACCTCGCCTAACGGGGTACAAGAGGTCTACGATCTACCACTGTACCAATGTCGCACACTGAAATAAAGTTGGTTCAAACCTACCGACTATCAAATCTTTCCTCACCTCATGTTAAGAGATTTGCTTAAGTTTATAGCATCAAAGAAAAGAGAATAATTAAACATCACATACGAGATTAACATGAATGAGATAATAAGTGGAAAGCACAACAACGGAAGGAGAAATTGCTCGTAACGATCAATCCCCCACCCCATTATTCACCGTTCATTTGGAGCTTTCTGCTTCCGGATACGGTTTTACTAAACCACTTAAAGAAAATGCTTGCGTAAACCTAAACTGAAAAACATGGGTAGTATTAATTGAAAACGCAATTATTGTCATGTGACACGTCATTGGAAGCGTCTCAGAGAGACGAATCCAATGATGTGTTACTTTGCCATTCTTCTTATACCAATATTGAAATAAGACGGAATGTTCTTTTAAACTCTCGCAAGTACTTAGCATAAATGTCTAGTAAAACGATACCCAGGTGTATTGTATTCTTAGTTAAAGCGATATTTCGAGTATTGGACCTAGTATAAGTTAAACACGATCGTACTGTGTTACTTTTATCGTCATTGTTTAGCAGGTAACATTTGCATACTTAATCAGAAAATAACACTAGACGCACTTTTAGAATTCCATATTGGGTGAACTATTTTACAGTAAAGATGCCGTATAGAAGCAGATTACTTCGCCTCTGTTAAGCATACAGATGTCTGCCACTTTTCAAAAATCTCGTTAACACTCTAAATACATGTTATAAATCTGAAGCATAAATGAATATACGCGTGTGTGTATGAAGTGACGATATAGTAATGTTATAGTTGATATTTTTATCTGTCTAGTATAAGGCTGAATTGCAGCATCCAAGACCCACTATTGTGGACAAGACATTGCGACCCTATGGAGGTCACCGCTCCAGGTCAGAGTATTGGCCCTGGGGTACGAGGGTCTTGGGTTCGAATTCCTCAAGTATCGGGGCCAACTTTGCGACTTTTCATTCATCCACACTCGGTGTGAGTGTCGGTTATTTAACAAGAAAGCTCAATCTAGGCCGGTTTATTTAAGTTGTAAGTACTTTGGTTCACAATTTAGACTGCTTAGATCTTTGTAAGTACTAGAAATTGAGTAAGTACTAGAAATTCATATTACTAAAAGTAACGTCACCTTAAGAGTAGGTAAATCGGTATCTTTTAACCGAACTACCTTCAAAATGGAGGACATGAATAGACAATATAGAATGCTTGAAGCAATATTTAAGATATATTTCTCCGTACAAAGAACATAATGTAAGAAAATGAGGTATTGTTACCTTTACGGTTATTCTTTTAGAATTTGTTTTTGCGGAATAATTTGAGTCAGTATTTTATCGTATTCTCTCGAGTATTCTCTCGAGCCGAAGTTGAAAGTGAAATAACAGAAATGTTTCCATGGAAATGCATCTCAACGTTATGACTTTGTCATCATTCATCATACGCTTCATATTCATTTTCCTCTAGCCTTTACCCTGGTTTGTTAATACAACAACATTCAAAAGGATATTCTGATTAATATGCTATGATAAATGACAATTATCTTAATGTTCATAAAAGGGTGAATTTCTTTATTCTAAAACGATATTGTGAGGTCGAGATCCGACACATTTCCGATGTATAAAGGGACTAACCCAGAGGGATATTGGCTCAGGGTGTTATTGTCTTTAACACTTTGATATTAACAGTCAGTGTCACCATTTTCAAATTCTTTACTTATCAGTAAAAGTTGCTGCAATCCTGTCGTTTCGTTTAATAATGTAAAGTAAGCTTTCGCGCTTGTAAGGGCTTCTTTAGGAACACCTGCTTAAATTCAAATTTGTAAAAAATATATAAACGCGGGATTTCCTTCTCGCACACCTTGCTGTAGTCACGTTTCCGAAGACCTTCTGACGATGGTATCTAAAACATACATCTTATTCTAAGTTTAGCTCATTATTTACGAAATAAACCCCTCGAAATTGTTTTCAATATCTGCTAGAGTTATCATCTATGTTTTTTCTGTACGATTATAAACGGGGTTTGGAATCTGTCCATAATCTAGTCTTATGTTACTATACAAAACCATGTTTTCATTTTATCAGTTAAAGATAACTTCCTTTAAAAATCAGTGAGATTATCCTTTTAAAGAAACCAACGTCGTGAATTGCCTCGTACCACTGATCAGTTACCGACTTGAGAGAAGGCAGTCGGCGGCTGTGAAAGAATGTTGTGCGGCAGTGGTGAAGCATCACTAGGATCATAGATACGTCAGCTGACCAGTGCGATATGACTGAAAGTCTGCTTAAACGCTTTAAAACCGTTACTCAACAAATCAATTCAAACTGAAGGTAGATTGGTGAGGACGTTTTAGAGTAAAATTCGGTTAAAGGCTTCGCCGGTTTGCAGTAGTTAATGTCGATTTCTTTTGCCCGGCCGCCTCATGTTCGATTCCCTGAAGCTGATTAATATCTATCTAATCTTGAAGTTTTGTAGGGTAGAGATGGGCCAAGTATTTGGATGTTTAAACGAAGATTGAATAAGTCAACTGTCGTAGAGATAAAATGATAGATCATTGAAAACGACATAACATTTGATAACAACAGAATATCAAGTATGCTAGAATGAACATCTATTGTATGATTTAAACTTATACCCTCTGTTCTATTTTGGTTATGAACGTAGGCGTTGAGTGCGTTGTTAACAAAGACTTACGGAATCATGTGGTGCTAGAGGGCTATTGTGAGAATATCTCGTTTCCTGTCAATGCGATTCCAAGTGGTTTCAAATTGCCAAGAATAATGGAATGACTGAAACGACTAAAAACGGAGGTCATTGAAGTCCTAAGACCTTGTTGCTTGTTTTAAATCTATAACTCGTTTGTTTGCGAGTATGCAGCAGATAATTCTAAACAACATTGAGTCGGAAGGAGAAATTATCAGTGAAGTTAAGTTTCTCAGTTTTTGCTCTGCGGTTCTCTTATGAAAACCCTTTTGCTTTATTTGAATTACGACACTGGTGGTTCAAAGTATAGTATAGAATATGTAAGGCAATCGGAACACAGTGGTGATGTTGGCGCGTCATACCGCCGGAATTTGCCGAAGAGTTCCGATTGGGTGGAACCTCCGGGTTCGCTTCTCGCACCAGGTTATACATAGGGATTACTATGGTCTTGTTTCTTTCCCGAGGTTTGTACTTTATTCTAAGGTCGTGCAAGAAGAATCAAGTGCAAACCACGGAAAACACTTAAAAATGTTCTAATTTTAAAATAAACATTTATAAACTTTTTCAACAATTCAATCAATATTTTATTTTTGAAACTACATTTATTGTTTACAAAAATACATGTATAATCAATAGACTGCTTGACTTTTTGAAATGGGTTTTGATCTATAAATGGCGGATGAATATTTTACCAAAGCCCTTTTTCGGTATTTGCTCATATTGATCTATGGATTTTCGTCCTTCGTTTGTGATTTGATCCGCGTGAAAAGTATATGTTGCGTTCGAAAAACCACCAGGTCATGATAAAAAAAACCATTGGTAATCGCTTTCTCCAATGTCATCGTTTTCGCAATGGCGATATTATCCTCACTGGAATGCCAGTTTCTTGGCGTAAATGAATGATACTTATTTGGATACAAAAAACATTTCAAACCTGTTATATCATGCATCATGCATTGAATGTATAGCGGACGGTTTATCGAATGACACGTTTTGTTAATTCATTAATTGGAATTTGAGCAGAAATTGAAAATATTTCATTAGTCTTAGATAGTAGGGGCTTATATTTTTCTTTTAACCATAAAAACTATAAAAGTCGATTGTGGCAGTTATCTTAAACCTTTTCTTTAAGTGCTAAGACGGGGTTATATTGTTTCTGTTGGTCTAATTCCAGATGTGTTTTGAATTACATTGATAAAAGAGGTATTGAACCGCAAAGAACACGCTCTTCAATATCTGGGATAGGCATTACGTTAGGTCACTCGGGTCTCAATCCTGGCAGTTTATTCCATGAAGTTATCAATGTGGTTCGATTTCGACTCTAAACTTTCATCTTTACTTTGTGCAGTATGTGTGTGATTGTTAAGCAGTATTTTAGACAAAAAGTTGGTATCAATGAGATTCTGTTTCGATTTTTATTTTAAGCAATATCCATCTGATTGTTCAGTGGTGTTTTAGATATACAGTCGCTCACGAATTTGTCCGAAGGTGTCCGAATGTATTTTAAACATCTCTGTTAAATTGCAGGCGATTGTATTTCTACAATTCTGCGTAACGAGTACTACTATAGTAGACAACAAACAACTCTCTTATACTCGACTAGTTACTTGTTTGTTTGCGTGTAAAGGATTCGTTTCAACGCTGATTTCGCAGATTTCCTAGTATTTTGACGGTTCGAATATCCATTTTTACGCTGCCATCAAAGTAGAAAGAAGAGTGTTCCATGTTTTCCTATTATTTAGGATCGTCGTGATTGAATAAGCATATTTTGTTTATCAAATACATATAGCGGAGATGTATGAATTTGACGAAGAAACAGATGTGAACGAAAAATGAATTTCCTCTTCAATTGTTTTGGTTTTTGGCTTACGCGTTAGAGATACCAAAGCGTTTAATTTACCAAATGAATAAACAGAAAGCTCATTTGAGTTGACATGCTACATATAAGGATGGAATAAACCTTAGCCAATCGAGCACATGCTTGAACTAAACTACATGTAGTTCCGTCTATAGTTGGTTGACATTAAGATTTATCCCCTTTCAATTAATTAATAAGATCGCGATTTAGATGGGTCAACACACGAAAAAAAAATCAAAATGGTTATATCAAATCCTCAGAAAAGTGAGCGACCTACTACAGTTTATGTTACCTGGGAAATGATGGGATTGCGTCTGTACTTTATTGATATAGACTGGTGATGTGACGTGATTGATAACGGAAAGAAAATAACTTTAATCTAATCTATTTATCTTTATTGGCGTTTTTATGACATTCTTTGACTAAATTTGTTTTATTCCTCTTTAAGCCCTCATTGAAGACACCACGGGTTATTTCGATCTTCTAGACTTATGCTCATGGTGCTTGCTCTCGGTTTCCATTGTATTTAGGTGCAACTTCTAGACATGGAACCATGCACCGAATGAATGACTATTTCTCGTCAATATTTATATTTGTTACAGTTTATATTTTATTCGAAGCATCATAACATAGACTGCATGATATAACTCATTTTGATGTTCACAAATCGAAACTTTTTGGCTTATTCCGACAAGCGTTATGGGCGAATATTACCGAGCCGTTCCGTTTGCGTTATAAAACACGTTGCATTATCTAGCAAAACCATTGTGGTTGAGACATTTGATTTTCCAAATATTTCAATTTGACCTATTATAAAAAAAAATGTACTATTTATATTTTTGACATGATGAGAAACTGTTACAGTTTAAGTCAATAAAGAATCTTGATCTTGATCTTGTAAAAATCAAAACTGTTGCAAATACCCGATCTTTCGACTCCTCTCGCATACTCGGCACTCTTTGTGCCTCTTATCTGTCTATAACCGCATTGGAACGTTTATTAATGAATTATGCCGTGATTCTAATTATCAGATATCACGTTAATTCAAAGCAGGCGCATCTTTATTTCACTCACAGCCGTTTGATTGCAACAACCCCGGGTCTAATAGCTGTGTTTCCGACTGCTGTAAAATGTAAAGTCTATTATGGCTAATTATGTGACGCATTCAAATTGGACCTATTCAACTTCGCGTTCGAGCAAACGGCCATTAAGCAAAAAAGAGAGACGAAACTTGAATCAACTTCATGTATTCACTAGTTATAAGGTTTGCTTCAGATGTTTTTGATTATATCTTATTGTTTGATAAGCATTACACTGCTTCAATAAACAGTTTATTCTTTGTAATCACATGATCATTTACTGAATAGTCATTTAGTGCTAAAGCATATGCTATATATTATGTGGTTTAGAATAAATAATGTTTCATTAACACCAACAAGGGATATTTTCACACTGTATCAATATCCATTGCTTCAAGTTTTTTTGTGTTTTTCTTTTTTACTTAAACGAACTTTCAACAACTGACGGAACCAGATGTATAAATACATATTCATAGCGCTTTTGCGCCACCAATTCCTTCCAAACGCAATTATTTCAACATGTACTTCCTGTGAGCTATCACGTGAGGGGAATGCTGCCGAAATATTACACATACACTGACTTTTCTCCATTTGGAATAAAACGTTGGTAGGTAATTTCATCATTACGTTAGCATCAACAGATAATTGCGTATTTTTTTGCATGCCTCCTAGACATTTCATAAATAATGAGTTCGAGATGCCGCCCCTAGCAGTTACATGGAATCGTATCTAATTGTTTTATAATGGTTTAAGGGTGCTTGTTCACAGAAGAGAAAATTTCAAAGTCAAAATAAAATGTTGTTGAAACAATACAGTTTTTTGGTTTGTTGTTTGATATACAATTAGAAGTAGCTATCGAAAGCATAATTCATTCGGGAATCATCATTTTCTTTAAACATGAACAGTTTATATGCGATAACTCCTAAAAACGTTGTCAGGCTTTTGGATTATAAAACATGTTAATTCAAGGTATGTACCATTTAAATGGTTAAAAACGATTTAATCTTACTTTAAATGACCATCATTCGGTGCGTATCGTATAACAGTACAGCTATTGTGCCGTTAGTACAGATATTGTGTCGTTTTTTTTTAATTTCCAACTTCCTCATACTAGCACCTTTTAAGCTGGCTTCAATGTTCCTTCATTTGTTTCCTGGATCCAAACTGGGACTATCCTTATTCAATAGAGAGGTTGTATTAATTCAACCATTGGCTTACCCTGGTATTCAGATAGTTATTCAGCGACGTCTTGGCTGTAACCATAATTATCATGGGGAGTATTTTGCTAGTTTCTTTCGTTAAGAGCTTGTGTAATTTTAAAACGCTATTCACCCTTATTTGATTTTGGATAACATCAATTGCAAATTAACACGTCATTGGAAGTGTCTCTCCGAGACTCTTCCAATTACGTGTCACATTACAACATTTTACTTAAGTTTAGTAAAAACGCCATGCTGGTTTCTTTCATAACCTCGCCGTAAATCGGACTTGCAGCCTCACACACGCAGGGCGAAAACGCTGCCTTTTCGCCACCAAAATACTCCAGTAATGTAGCAATATGTCTGTTCCGTACGGTATAGCCCCCGGCTTTTCTTTATCAACATCGCGTAGTATCATGTCTAAACCCCTAATTGCTTCCGCATACGGGCCTTCGAGTCAGAAGCCATAGTCTACAGTGATAGATAAAAGAATACGGTCAGATTTAGTCTTATTTCCGGGTTTAACTGTCTCGTACGTAAGCTATCAGATGACGTTTATCTCTAGGAAATTTATTTTCCAATGTTGTTTTACGTCTAGAACTTCGGAACGTCGAATGGGATTTTTGTGCGATCATCAAGGATTTAAGGATGATGGGTCAGCATTTCGGACATTGGATTCCCTACGAAGTGTGGCAAAGTGTTCGAAATACATTATGAATGAGCATTTCCGTCTTTGATATCGGAATGGACATGCACGATCCTTGACGTCGAAATGAACATTTGCGAACTTCGACAACAAAATGAGAATGTGCGATTTTGAAATCAGAATACACAATGATAGTTAAAATATGCTTAGTTGTTAAAACGCCTTAGTAGGTTGATAGAGATAATAGCTTCGTGAAATAATTTTACTTAGTAAATTAAACTATCTTTCGAAAGTGCATCTTTTCTATCATCTTTCATGTCCAGCGGTAGCCTTCATATAATAAGCAATGTAATAGACAGGAATAACGGAGAGAAGCTCTCCAGAATGTAAACCATGTACTTAGTAAACTGGAACCGTTTGTAGCGTTTCAATGCACCAGCTATTTTCACAGTTTTGTTACAATATATTTGTCGTCTACGAACTTTTTTAATATGAACCAATCCCAAATTTTAAAGCCTCAGATATTAATGAAAATGAACTTATAGTTAATATCCATCTTGCGTGGTCTCCCATTTCTATGAATACGAAATTCTATTATTGCGTTTATCATTTTCTGAACTTCCGTCTAAGGGAAGGGTTCAATTCTGATCGCGCACTCCGCACGCGATATTGACACAAGAAAGTCTGTCTAATTAAGAGAACTGTTGTGGAATTTGGTTGTGGAGATTTTGAATGGCGCTTTAATTGGGGCAAAATAGAATAAAGATGGATCTATTAAAGTCATCGAAGACTTTGAGTGTCAATTTGTTCCCTAACTAGTTGTCTGGCTAGTTCGCACTGTCATCTCAAACCAGTTAACGTCTTTGTGATATCTTTCTTTAACCAGAATGGTCATATGATATGAAAAAGATCCTTCTTTGACACATGTGCTTCATAAGACTTTCGAAACAACTTAAAAAAAGAATAAGTTGCTCCTAATGAGCAATTTATTCATTTATCACAACGGTTTCTACCCAATGTAGTGAAGGAAATGTATTTGCTTGCTCTTGTTGCACTTTGCTGTTGCTTTAAAGGGCTAGGTTCACAAACAGGGTAAACCTGTAGTTTTGTCAAAGAAAGGCACGAGCAGAGAAAAGATCTTGCTAGCAAATGTATTATTTCATCACAAAACACTTAAACAATGATTTGATGCGATTTGAAAACAAACACATTAGAGACGAACTAAATGTATTCGGTTTGCCATTTGTAAGACGAATTCAATATAAAAAATGCCACTACGTGATGTTTTCTCGTGATAAATCAAGAGATTACAAAGGCATATCCTTCTATATATAGATTCCATTCTGTGAAACATCATTTATTGTGTTAAAGGAAAACATAAATCATGGTGCTGGCCAGATATTTCTCGGCGAATTGCCCTATTTGATATACATGAATCATGTATTGTGTTCCTAAACAACATTTCTATTAGTAAGTGTAGCCATTGCCAAAACCTAATGTAGTTATCAATTGCAACATAGATATGGGGAATTGTCGATTCATTCTTAATAACACAAAGGCGACTTTTGGCGTGTACAAGTTTGCAAGCAGACAGACCACTTAGACAAAATGAGGCTATTTCAGGTTTTGGTCAAGATGATAAAAGCATCACATGTTGAAATGTTATGATATGCTCCTCAGATGGTTTTTAATGATTGAATTATGTTGCATAGTAATATTTTTAAACGTCACAACTTGACAAAGAGGGAATTTGGTTGCTATTAGTCTTCGAATATAATTTTTTTATAACCGACTTTCTTCAGTTGTCATGAAGCTCAAAACTGCACCCATTCCTGACATGAGACCGCTTGTCAAAATAACAACGATCTCTCGTAAACTCGTAATGAACTTGGTTCACAATGTGTTGAGTAACATGCCAACATAAGACCCCATATGGAGCTATGACAAATTGACCAAGAAATGACAATAACAATATATTCCCAATGATATTGGGTAGAAATTATTGTTACAAAAAGGTAACTGACACATTAGGAGTAATCATCCTATCGTCAAAGTTGTTACTATGTTCTTCAACTGCAGTGACACCAAAGTGAGGTTATATGTGATAATAGATTAAGCGTTGACACATGACTATCGGTGCCGATATATTCCATGTCTGTAGCATTAGGCCTTGTGATTGATTCGGGTCTTTCTGGTTTAATGCTTTCGTCTGAGCAGCTGTCAGTCAAACGTGAATAAATGCATGAACAACTTAGAAATATGCATCGTTAGGTAAACAAAAAACATATGTCTATTCCATAATGCTGAATCCAATTTGTTTTATGGTAATATAATGCGACTTTTGGCATTAAATGAATGACGATGACAATGCCTATGACAATGCTTAATTTCGGTATGAAAGTCCCCGGCCCACAATATAAAATGTGTACTTAAAAAATACACATAAACATCAATGAGTTTGTATCTAAGAATTATTTGCAAATGCGCAATATAGAAATGCGCATCGTCTTTATCGCAACATACATACGTGTAGGTCGTAATGGTTTAAAATGTTGATTATAATTTACTCGTTCAAACGCATTCAAGACAGACGATTTACGAAACCATCCGCCAATTTGAATATGTAAATGGCAAAGATGGAAATACGTATCATTAAATAGATAAGATACTGGCCAATTTGCGATAAAACTGAAGGTATTGCGCCATTTATTGATGTAAACTGGATTCGAAAAATAGCTAATAAATAAAGAGGCTAGGTAGCAGGTAGCCTATATCTAAGATTGTTTTGCGTATGCATATGCATGTTTGGACCCTTCATGTCTATTATATGCTTTACGTGCTTACGAATTCTATCTCTGGCTAGGTGAAATCGTCTGAAATCGCTATGCAATATTTCTAGCTTAAAATTATCACCGACCTTTGCAGAGGTGTCAAAAAGCGCTTTGGTAGGGTAAATACACTCAGATCTTTTCTGAAGAAAACCCAACTTGTCAACATCGTGAGGAATTATACGAACGAATTATTGCGGGACACTATGCATGTTTTATCTCAGTGTAGCCAGACATCGTTAATTAAACACATTTCTATTAAGCTTCACAACCTTGTATAACCGGCGGTTAAACTTAAACCTGTGGTTAAATTCACATTCAGTTGTGGGTTCAAAAGAAATTTGGTTAGCTTACAGAAGAAAGTAGAACATGACATCGAGTTAATTGACGCTTATATAGATTACTGGTTTCTGACGTAAACGCTTGGCACACACACTTGTCATAGTCATTTATCGTTAGAGGGTGTTATACATTACATTCCTTTGTACTCAATATGCACATCCAGTCATCTTTAAACCTTTCCCAAAGAACACATTTTCGACTGTCCCAAAATGAAAGAGTTTGCAGACGACATTTCAAATTGTGATTAAATTGAAAAATATTCTTCAGATAGAGCAGAAAACCTTGTGGGAAAAGGAAAAATTGCTCGTTACGAGCAATTTCTCCTTTTCCCACACTGTTTTTCTAAAGTCTTCTGCAACAAAGTGGTTAAATGTCGTTATTGTTTGGGAAAGGGTTAAGGCGTGATCATCCCATCTAGCTCATTTGTTATCCAGACCCCGTCACATTTAGTTCATGAATATGCAGGATATGTGTTTAAAGTTTAAGACAGATACAGGTGTTAATGTCAGACATCTTGTGTCCAGTGCAAGAAACCGCGAGACTTCATCTGAGGAAATGGTAACAATCATATTTTATCTATATATGCAACGAAATCTTAATCTACTAACCCTAACACAGTTTAGAAGTTTGTCCAAACGAAATGTGTCCGAGGATGCCGCCGACTCTAGAGAAAGAAAAACATCCTTATCGCATAGCGACCATATATATTTCACGATAAAAGATAATATAGAATGTAAGTGAAAATTAATAAGAGTCGATAATATTTTCTTGGTAAGAAGGAACTTTTGATTTTGTAAAAGACTCAAGTCATTTCTTCCACGAAAGACATCTTAAAAATTTTCTTATTGGTAAATAGATGAAAATCGTGAACCAAACCCCTTGGAAACATTTGTCACGTATAACTGTTCCGAGGTGTTTCATTCAGACACCTCTGCAAACATACTGATTAAGCATTGTGCACCTTCTAGTGCAACGCGTTCCTAGTTCTACCGAAATAAGCTTAAACCGACGTCTTCTTAAATTCGGGATGGTCAATTATTTGCAGTGAGGCAGCTTATAAAGAATACTCGTCTGAAAATGCAACAAACAGACAAAACCACATCAATTTCCCTGCAAAAAATGCATACGCTTTGTCTCTGAAAATGAATGGGGTTTGCATGCGGCTCGCGATGTCTAATCTACGAGGCGCCAAACCCTGACAAATCGTCATATCGCCCTCCTTTCCCTTTAACAAGGAATCTTGAATTTTGCGCACCTAACACAGACGACTTTTAGAAATACTATAAAATAAAACAAAGACACAGTTCATACTGTTTGATTTCCTTTTTCATTAGTAATTTATTCCATGAAAAAGCCTCCATCACAATTACAATATCAATTGATGGTGTCCACTCCCTCATATAGGGGTGTGAAATTGCAAGGTGCATGAAAATGCGCGGAAATATATTCAACATGATTTTCTCGCCTTTGATCACTCCTCAGTTATGGTCATGTGGTAAAACAGCCAACCGCTTGAAAACAATAATTTGCAGTCATAATGTTGAAATACCAGGAGTATTGGTTTGACAGTGTTATCCGCTTTGATATTATTGAAATACGGGTGGAGGTGGCGTAAAACCCAAAATACATCCAACTGAATCATTTGTTGTTGTAGTGAGCGAATTATATTAATCCCAACAAGTAGCCCAAGCACGTGTTCCGAAACAGAAAACCCGAATTAGTAGTGATTCTTTTCTCTTTGTTCTAAAAGTTCGGTCTCATTAATTGAAATGTAGGTGGTAATTTATAATAGTACATGCACAGGGAGTTCAATGATTCCTCTTTAAAGTACAGGAGACATTTCTTTATTGTGTTAGTTAATCATGACACAATCAGCCTTGTGTTTAACAAGGAAAGTTAATATAAATGAAATATTTATTCCCCAATAAGGCGTTTTGTGGAGACCCAGTCATATCTCTGAGCAGCTATATATGGAAGTGTGTGATTTCGCGTGATAGAAAACTTGATAGGCGCAAGGAAAAGATTTGCCATTCCATTCGCCCATTTTAGTATCCTTTTGTATCATGTCAATTTAAACTGGCATTTTGGTGTTAGTGCAACAATGGTGAAGGTGTTGTAAGATCCGACATGAATAAATAAATAAACAAACAAAGAAAGGTGAAAACACATAAAAGCTGCCAAAAAATAAAAGTCAATCAAAACGATTGACGATATTCATGTGGTGCCATCTAGCGCCGGAAATGATAGTGCGGAAATTAGCATTTTCTCCAATCCTACAGACGACACCAAATGCTTATGCCTCATATTTCTTTAACAAACATTTCAACAAAAATACATTTTTCTCTTTATGATTATACAGCGTCTTCACGAGTTTCTCATAAAGCATGTGTGATTTTGTTTGCTCTTGTCGTAATTGTTTTCTTTTTATGTTAATGTCAATACTCCTCAACTGGAAATAATTGAAAACATGGCAAACCTTTAACTTTATTGATAATGTATGATACACAGTTAGATTGCATATTGTAAATGACGTGGTTATGTTCTGGGTATGATGGCTGTTTACTTATTTCCATGGTAATTACTTACTTGGAACCACTTTGAGTATGTTTGCGAATATTTACTGAAATTAACTATATAACAGTTATACGGAGAAGTGCAGAAAGAGCTTTGACATTTACGGACAAGTAAATCAAAACCAGGTTTTGCAACCCTTGTCTTGGATCTTTGGAACTCTGCCAGATATTCGAGAAATGTTTAAAATGGCGTAAACCAAAAAGACCGTTAAAACATGCGCCAAAGATTGAGATTGAAACAACAGGTGTTCGATGTTAAGGAACTCTAACGGCTATGTATAAATAGCCGTAAGAGTACTTTTACTTCGAACCCCTGTGATTGAAACCATGGTATCAGTATTCTGGTCAGCCTGTATGCTTTTACTCTTGTATTTCTTTACACTCTTTGAAATACGTCACATTATCACACATACACATTCGTTTCTACCCCAAATCACGGGAAATGATAGGCTTTGTCGCAAAGTTTTTGTCGTATGCCGTTGCTTTCAATTAAGACACAAAATCCTTGTGGCAGTAATGGGTATAAACACCTACTCGAATCTGACGAATCTACATATTACGTAAACTTGACGTCTATACCTGACATAGTACGATCTAATGAACTAATGAACGGAGAGCCTTTGATCCCGAACGTCTATCACCGAGAAATTAGGACAATAGATTATTGCCGGGAGGGACACGTTCGGAAATCGGCACAATGGAAAATGGCTTATTAGCAGACGCGTTGGTAATAATGTCGGCGTAATTGGATCCGGCCTGCTAATCACCTCAGTAGCAGTAATCCCCATCTCCACTCGTTTCCCGCCTTCCCATATCTCGGATGATGCAAGCTGTAACTGTAGAATGAAATATCTACGTCTGGATCATTCGGATTAGCCATCCCATAGAGAAACAATGTTTCGACCGTCTCCCTACGTGAACATTCGTCCTAGTCCGTTCGATGTGAATAATGCTGGGTAAACATTGAGAGAGGTCGTGTTTTATGAAGATTTTATTTAACCCATTACCATACAGTAACGACATTTAATGACTTTGTTGCAGACGACTCGGGAAAACTTTGTGGGAAAAGGAGAAATTGCTCGTAACGAGCAATTTCTCCTTTTTCCACAATGTTTTCTATTCATCAATTTCATCACAATTTGAAATGTCGCATACAAACTCTTTCAATTTGGGACATTCAAAATTTGCCGTTTGTAAAGGGTTGATATAATTTGAATTTTGGCTTAAGCCAATATTTACAAGGAACAGTAGCACGGACATGTGAATGACACAGATTGCAACGGATCCTACAGCTGATTAGGACTTCACTTGGATAACATATTCATAACAGTTCCCTTTCACTTATAGAAAATGTTCTGCTTGTCGCAACGATCAATGATTAAACAATTATTATGACCTATCAATCTTAAAGGCACATAAAAGGAGATAAGTACAAATAAATTACTGAAAAATATATAGAGTTATATGTTCATAATAGTCATGAGAATTAATTTACAAATGCATTTAGGCCATATTAAAAAGGTTCCTTGAACATAAGTTATTTTGTGCTTGAAATATAGTTGTCTCCAATGCAATCATGTTTATCAACAACCTGTTTGTTTATATATTCAAAATAGCGAATTCTGATTGGTCGGTTCAAATATTTGTGTATCAACTGTCAAGGTCAGAGTTGAAGAATGAGGAAATCTGAATTATCAAACTTGCTAAACTGGGTTATTTTCTGGTTGACTTTCTCGTTTAAGTTTTGCTGATGTTTTTTTTTTGGTAATAACTAATTGTATCTGATCAAAGGTTTACCAATTAAAATAGTTTGATATAGCATTTATCTCCTTGTATGTGCCTTTAACAAAGCATTTCTTAAAAACAGGTTTTGAACTCTTACCATTTAGACTCACTTACTCGGCATTCGTGAGTCATGTGCACATAAGTTAAAGAAAAGAATAGGAAGTATCCGCTTAAATGAAAACTAGAGAGTATAATAGGTTATCACATGTTGCTTTCTCAGAAAACGCGAAAGGTTTCACGTTGCGACGTCCATCCCACGCCAGATATTTGATCAAATTGTTTTTTCACAGTCGGTCTAATTAATCTAGCATTTCGTAGAATCGGTCTCCGAATAAGAGCGACCCACGTTCGTCGAAAAGGGGAATCACCGTCTGTCGCATTAATATGTTTATTGCGTATTGGCAGAAGGCAAAAAAAAGATAGTCCCTCCAAAGAAGCTATGTCCTGATTTTACCACTATTTCGTAGAATAAGTGTCCGAATATGAGCGACCCACGTTTGTCGGATAGGGGAATCAGCGTCTGTCGCATTAATATATGTATTGCCAATTGGCAGAAGGCAAAAAAGGATAGTCCCTCCAAAGAAGCTATGTCCTGATTTTACCACTATGGTTTATAATTTCTTTTGCTTCGTGTGCTTTTAAATGCGTTCATATCGGTGAAACAGTTAACATGAAAAATATGTAACAAAATTATGTAACTACAAAAGAAGCGGGGCTTTTCAACAAAACATATAAATCAAAAGACAATGTATAAAGAATGGATACCAGGAACTGATGTACGTCGAATCAATACTTCATGTTCTCATTACGGAGATTAATTTCAAAAGGTACTTGGAAGATGGACCTACGTCAATCAATCATTTCTAATTGGCGAATTTTTGGTTTTATGATACGCAACGATTTGTTCTTTTGCATTCAAAACCTATTTTATTGTTGTACAGATGTACATATATCCTTCGATAGCTATACAAAGCCTAACTTGATACGTTTACATGATGTTAATGTTAGAAATAGTGCATTACCAACTGCATTACCAACTTATTGAAAGGTAACATACAAGCTCAATAAAATAAAAATAATATACACATTGTATTTGTCACAGACTAATAGAAACATCTTACCAGTTCGTTAATTTGATTTATTTTTCATTTCCAGACGGATCCAATATCAAAGCGAATTGACGCACCTGTTTGCCGAAGACCTGAGACCGTACAAACACGTTGATAAACTGTAAGTACATTGTATTTTAGTCGAAATTTAAAATTTCACCTAATAAAAATGTTGATTCTTAGGAAAGTATGCGTTAAAAACAACGAACGTGAGGATAAGAGCTTATCAAAGTTTAATTGCACTGTATTGGAAAGTCCTCTTTTCTTATACTCATTAAATTTGTCTAAACTATTCTAAATTTTTCTCCATGTATATTGAATAATGTTTGGAGCTTCCGTCTATCAATGATGTAAAGGCTCTATAATATAACTGAAAATTGTTGATACGATGAACAGATTGTACTTAACAAACGCATTTAGACAATCTCGGTATCAAACCCGATAGCGACAAACAATTTCGAAGTGGAATGTCCAAAGAAAAAAAACTATTTCTAACTTTTTATTTCTTATCTAGGTCGATGGTACAATAAGCTGTATGTTACACGAAACATTTTCAAAATGGTGTTTAACCTCAATTATAGAAAGGCCTCGTTTAATGGTTCCATAATTTTTGAAACACTTTGTGAACTTCATTAGCGCTCATGCATACGAAATACTATGGAACTATTTCAATACGGCTTAAGAACTCTAATGAGATTCGTCCATATACCAATTCAGAAGAAGAAATTGAAAATGGACTGAAGAAAGATTAAGTCAGCAAGGTCAACACTCCCCAAGTGAACACTCCTCATAAGAAACCCTCCTTGTGTTTCCGTTGGCTTTGTGAGGGATAATATATTATTCTTTTTTTATCGTGCCACCTTGGTTCAAAATGAGTACCGTTTTTGGCTTCCTTTTCAAGTGCTGTTCACGATATATACCTGAACAATTGTGTCAAATGGCTTTCGAACTCAGAAAAACGAATTAATAGGTTTCTCCAAGAGGATATGGAATCTCTCTTGAGACACAATATCATAATTGTTTAATTGGATACGTTTGTCGCTTCTTAAGCATATCCCACCCTGAGAACTATTACGTTATTTTGCTCCAACTCATATCAGTGCCTTAACCAACACCTTTGGCACATGAATTATGCATTTGAGATAACTATTTAATAACGTTGCTTCTCACTGGATTATCTTTGCACCATGCCGTTTATATTTCTTTGTAGCATACAGTATATGACCGTCGCTTGTTTCTAATGGGCTAACATGTTTGTTGTTTATCCATTTCAGCGTTATATCAAATGGAAGTTTGACGTTTATAGAAGATGATGCGTTCAAGTACAACAGAGGAATCCGCCTTGTGTAAGTATGAATTAGTAAATCCAATTGAAGATAAAATGTGAACATTAGACTACATGTATTGTATAATTCATATCGTTTCGTGGAATATAATGACAGTCCGACTTACTAACCGATACATCCTTAAACACCTTTATCTCTGACGTGTTTAGTTCTGCGACTACAAGGCCATCGCTTTGTAGTCTGACCTTTTCTTGGGTCCAACATGATTGGTCGCAGAAACATTTCAGTAAAAAGAATTTTGATCGAAATCACTGGAATCTCGCTTAGACAGAACTACCAAGAAGAAAAACTTCATTATAAGAGATCAAATAGAATCATTACCGGGAAAGAGAAACTCCTCTTACGCGAAATGTTTGTCTCAGAAAGTTTTCCTTTACGTTTATTAGATTCTCCGTCAAAGTTATTTATGAGTTATGCGGAGGTTACTCAGCGAATCTTTTAGAACGTCGTTATTCGGATACGTTTACAAATAAACTTAATTAATTGGAATGCTTGTCCTAAAGAAGTGCTTAGTTTTCAGAATAAGCCAATATTCGTTGAATAAATCGAATTCTGTATTGTGGTGTTTAATCAATTAGAGAAGTATTGTCCTTTTTTCCAGTATATTTAGTTTTGATATATCTATTGGTCATTTATTTTGCTTTGCCTGTTAAACTGTGCAGATTCGGTTTTGACAACATTTATTTGAATGTGACGACTGGCCTGATGCGAAACTATTCAAAATGTGTGCATTTTCCATTGCGTTTGTAAGCAAAACAAGTCATTGGTAGTGAATTCAACAAGCTTCAAGCTTCCTACACAATCGATGTAAACAATATGGTATAAAAATAAAATGAAATATCACAAACAACAAAGAAATCAGAACAAGCTCTAGCATTGCAATTCTATGTTTTACAAAAAAGACATTGTTATGTAATAATTTATAAACTTCTCAGGAAGCAAATACAAATGGAAAGCCAACAACAATATAATTGGGCCGCGTCATGCGAAAAGGGGACTCGGACATAGATAAAAACCGCTGACTCAGCTCTTTGTTAGCGCTATTATTCCAGCATCTAGTCATGACAGTTATCATTTGTATTTATTTAAAGGTAGAACTTGATGTCCTCTAAGATGGCAAACAGTGTAACCCCAGACCAGCCGCCACGTCAGTGATGTGGCGGCTGGTCCGGGGCTACACTGTTTGCTATGTCCGAGTGCCCCTTTTCCCGTGACGTGGCCCAATTAACGATATTCCTATCATCATACCTATAAGTTCCCCAAAACAAATTTCTACAGTATTATTCTAAACTCGATAAACAGTTTGGGAAAAAAACGTTAGTACAACGAAAAGGAACCTCTGCAAACACAGCGAAAACGAAGATCCACAAACAAATGAATAAATTCAATTTCGTATTTGACCTCCCCTCTCACACACCTTTAGACGGGGGTAATAAGGGTTAAACCGTCGTGTCTAGCCTTGCTCATTTGTTTGTCACCTCGAGGTTTGCGGGTCGGCTTCCTCATCATGGGGATCAGCTGTAGACTGACCTGTTAACACCGTACTTAACAGAACATCGTTTGTAAAGATCTGCTTCCGAAGACTTCTTGAGAAACCAAAGTGACAAAAGGATAAATTGCTCTTTAGAGCAATTTGTCCTTTTTGTCACACTTGTTTCCGATCATGTTGCTGTTATAAAATGCGAATGTTTCGTTCAATTCCTTGTTTCTTTTGTCTCCTCCTTTTTTCAATTTAGACAAATCCAAGTCACACGTTTAGCTATGAAGGTATTAGTTAATTGAATCTTTGTTAAGAAGACGTAGCCACGTCTTCTGAATTATTCATCTTGGAAATGTTCATCCTTTCTCTCTGTCCAGAGACAATAATCAAAGAGGTCAATTTTTCAAACGAAATATTGTCAGTCCTTTAAATTCGTAAGACTTGATTTCGTTGATTTTATGAGACGGACAACAAGAACTGCCATGTCACGTCGCTATTAAAAGTAAACTTAGGTTTTGTTGTGTTTTGTAAACAGTTCTTCGGAGATATTACGATGCCTTCCTTGTTTATGACTGCCGTTGGATGCTGTTTACAGAATTTGCACACCAGAGCTTAATAACATATCTAGGTATGAACATAGACCTCCTTAAATTCATCCAGAGACTTTGTCTGGTATTCGAAACGGTTCAACTGTGACGCCATCTCATGCTGAGAGGGGAAAGCTGTGTAAATGTTTATCAAAAAGTTAAATTGCAATCAATTGTTTCTTTCTCATCATTAATTAACTGTCTAATTGGAACATATTGCGTTCGCATATCATATGTTCGAATTATATCTAAAAACGTATGTTTTTTTGTAAAAATAATTCTTGTTTACGTGAGTGAAAGGTCTTTCACCAGATAAGCATTAATTTTAGCGAAAGTTCAATGACATTCATTTACCAGTCATTTTGTTTGTGTTCGCACTAAAGACAGGAGCATTAGCTTAGAGTCTTTGATCGACCATCCGGGTTCCCAGTTGGTTTCGTCGTCCAAGAACCCTGTCGACTTGGGGGATTAAAGAATATTGTTAAGGAAAGAGTTAATTCCAGCGAATCAACACGCTTGAAAAGTCTGTTACCAGAAAGGCATTAATTTTGGCGAGAGTTCATTGACATTCATTACCAGTATTTTGGGAAAATGTCATTGGCATTCATTTGCCATTGTTCTGATCGTGTTCGCATTAAAAACAGAAGCATTAGAGTTTTTGATCGACCACCAGGAGAAGGTTCCCAATGAATTTTGTCGTCTAAGAACCCCGTCAACTTTGGGGATTAAAGAATGTCGTTAAGGAAAGAGTTAATCCTAGTGATTCAACACGCTTTGAAATCGTTCGATCAATGTTTTGCAAAAGAATCAATCGTAAATTCATGTTCAAAAGAATGTAGAGGCCCGGGTAAGCTTTTCCCCAAGGCTGTCGAGGGTATTCTGGGAATAAGGATGACCATAAAAATATTTATTTGTTTTAAGCTCCGATCCCATTCAAATCGTATCAAACCAAACACAGATATTCAATTGAACTTTGAGGGTTATCATAAAAACATATGAAACAATTTTAAGGTCTATCCCTTGTCTTGTATAAGAGCCGTTGTTTACTGTCTCTGTTTGAGGAAAATAGTAGTGCGTTCTGATTCACTGAATTGAATTTTGTCTAATCGCAAGTCAGAGTTATCTATGTTGTCTTTATTGATGAAGCACGCTACTATGTTTTACAAGCTGTGGCTACCTTGTTATTTTGCACATCGATTCTTATTTCATCTCGATGCTCTTATATAACTCTCCGATAGGGATATCGTGATTGAGAATCTTAAAGGTCGTACCTCCTTTGTTTCCATGTAGGTGATAGGAGCTTCGTGATTTTCCAATGTATGGCATATTAGACCCGGACATGATGAAATGTTATATTAACGCTCGATGGTGTAATAACCTCTGATATAGCACAGTGATTTGATCTAGATATAGACGACCTAGGATAGACCTTTTGAAAATAACACGCACCGTTTGATTGCATTAATTAGCGAGCTACATATTGAATGCTGACGGATAATTTGCGCAGAAATGGGAAAACCCGACCAGTCGGCACATGCATAAAGCGTTCAGTTTAACTTGTGTTGTCATCTACGTCATATACCGATGGTGCAAAAATAAAAATACCCAAGCCGGCTTATTAGGGAAATATCGTAAAATCAAATACACATATTTGTATAGCATTCACATGTCAGCCATTATATATCATTCAGCACTCCATAAACTTACTGCACGAGTGACAACATAGATGTAAAAAGTAAAAACTAAGAAAATTTCAGTATTTGATGATTTCACCATATGCAGTCAAAACGGCATTTCATCGCAGTCGCGTGTTGCGAATTGGTGATTTAATAACACATCGAGAGTTTCCGGTACGCCTCATTCGTAACTACTCGTGTAGTATCGTGATCGACTATTGCACCACCGCCTTCGATGAAATGACAATATCATACTTTATATATACTTCATTCCCTTGTTTATTCCAGGAATCTACGTAATAACAGCATACAGACGGTATCCTGGACGATAAATGACGGGATAGTTCTGCTGATGCTGTAAGTAAAGAGATGAGACCTAGTCACTATTTTCTCTATTGCCGTGTTACACGCAACAAGCGCCATTTACCAAAATTAACCAAATGTGTTCATGAATAAAAACAAAACATGGAGGTTTTAACTAGCGTTTGACACTCAATGGAAAAAATAGAACTTGCTTATTCTAAATAACAGCGTACGGTATTGCGTATCGATGTAATCGGTATGACAACAAGAGCGCTTTCTCATGACGAAAAGATAAATTCGTGTATTGACCTTATTTCTTGTCTATTAAAGCCTGCTTTATCATCGATCATCGCCTAATGTCGTTTAGTTTGTACTATATAAAGTCTAGCAGCATTTGCACGTATGGTGGCTCATGAAGTTTGGAGAGGTGTTCGAATGTTAATCTTAACTTAGAGCGAGGCCATCATGTATTGCTAAATGATCAGAATGACTTGATAATTAACAAAACCAGATGTCTGTTGTATTTGAGTAATGTTTTTGTTTTATTCAAAATCAGAGCGAGGTCGTCTGTCACCACATCTAGTTAAAGTTGGCGATAATTGTTTTCTCACTGTGAGTTTCTATCTCCGTAACGTGAAAGCTGTATGGCTTTTCTCTGTCTAGACTCTCTAAAAAATTGTCATCCGATTTTAAAGCTGTCGAGAAATTTGAAGCTGTCTTTATCCAATTATACTATTTTATATTAACCTTGTGAAGACGATATTGAAAATATTGTATGAACATTGGTGAAGAAATATGTTTCTTATGGCATTTTCCCTTTCTTTGTTCTAACAAAGGACCTTTTTCCCGATACCATTCCAATTTCATTTGAAAGTTCATCTGCCTACTTTTTCAGTCAAGGCCGTCCAAAATCGCACCTCTTGACAAAGAATGAAACAAAATGCGCATTTAGAAGAGCACATACAAGTGCATGAATCCCTGTCTGTGTTAAATGATTGTATTCGTCGTGAAAAGCTCCCCCCTGGCTTTTGCGTTAGTTGTTACAACGTCACCGATTTACTGTTTATACATATATAGAAACCGTCTTCGTTTCTTGAATAGTTTAAATTTATTTATCAGTTGTGCTAAGAACTTTGTTACATGTTACATGTTTGTGTGTATCAAAGTAGTTTTATAAACTTGTTCGTCTTATACTCTAAACAATGTTGCCAACTTCTCCACTTAGTCAATATGATCTAAACAGTTCTTGTTACTTAGTTAATGACCATTTTAGTGTCTTCATTGTAACCAGCGTTGCCGTTAGATATTCAAGCCAGCGTTAGCATCATGCCCCTTCATTATTCAAAACAATGCTTTCAGCATGCTCTTTAGTACTTGCAACAATGTTGTCATTTTATCCTTGTGTATTCACAGCGGCTTTGCAAACTTGCTGTTTCAGTTTATTTAAATACGTTGTTGAATTACAGTTGGGACTACAGGACATGTAAGATGCATGACACCGTATCAGACTCTATTTGAGAAAGATGGTACATTTTCATGGTTCCTGATTTTATGATGCCCTAGAGCTATTCCTTAATCTAATGAAAACCTTCAAGACGTATTTTCTCACGGATTTCCAGAACGCATTTCATGAGCTATTACCAAAATTCTTCCAGTCCCCATGAGGCGACTTCAAGAAATGAAGTGCCTTTTAAAAGCATGTATTAATCTGTTCTTGCAATGCAACTATTTTCAGCTGTTTCTATTTTGAATGAGTATACATTGACCATAAACTTGACTAATAAAATAGTCGGTGGCTTGTAGAAAGCATTGCGCAATGTGGAAAGGAACAAGGGTATTGCGCTAACCACTATGATATAACTGAAATGAAAACTAGATAAAACGTCAATTCTGGAGTAATAACGAAAGCCACATATGCCGTCAATGTCCGTAAAAAGTAGATTAATTCCGATTGTCCGAAATGAGGTACGCGATTTACAGCCTAATTAAGTGAAGGCCTTGAACATTTATTGGATGTGTTTTTGCTAAGATTCCAAGCTGCAACGTTGTTATGTAAAAGATCTGTAGAGATCCCGGTGTTTGCCAAAAACACAATATTAGCATTTAAAACGCCTAGATTATCAACAATACTTGAACGAATTATCAATATTGTTCTACTGTTAACAAGACAATACCGCTAGCTTGTGTAGATACTTCAACCAGAAAACAAACTTTCGATATGATTGAGTCAGCAACGGTTTGACCCTGTGCTATACCGAGGAAACACTTTACAGAACAGAAGAACTAAACAGAAGTTCATTTCATGACTTGAACTCTTAAGGTTCATCGTCAATTATATCAATGCTGTATAACCTCGACTTTCTTTGTGCTGTAACGTTTTGTTCTTCATAAGAATAACGAACGAGAGGATTATATAACACGACAGACAATCCTGTTAGCACGATTGGACAGGCAAAAAAAGAACGTGCGAATGAATGATTGAAAGGATGCTTGTTCTGGTGTCAGGCGCCTCCATGGTTCAATATTCCATGGGTCATTACCACACAGGTCATTCGTTCGTGGATAATTACTTAACATGTATTCAATTAAGTGCTTACAGTTAACACGCATACTCCTTTTTGCTATTTGGAGAAATTGTTCGTTGCTTTGACCTTTCTCAAACAACAAATTTTCGACTGTCCCAAATTTAAAGAGTTTGCAGACGGCATTTCCAAATGTGATGAAACTGGAAAATAATCCAGCAGAAAATAATATGCAGTAAACTTTGTGGGAAAAGGAAAAATTGATCGTTGAGCAATTTCTCCTTTTCACACAATGTTTTCTGAAGTCGTCAAATGTCGTAATTGTTTGGGAAAGGGTTAAGATAATACAACAGTTACTCTAAAACAATCTTAAATCTTGACAAAGGGAGAACCTATCATTCATTACCATTGCTTTCCTTTGTCGCAAATAGTTCCGGTTTATTTCAAGTCAAAAATCCTATTGGTATTTATATAAAGCCTACTGAGGGATAAAGTTTTTGAGCTATATATGCCATTTAAGTAAGCTATTTACTGACTAACCTACAAATGATGAATCTTAACATTTATTTTCTTCGTAGAATTCTTGAATAAGAAAGCACATTAAAGTTGACGCTTTTAAAGATAATGTTTGTGGTACATTGGTTCATTTGAAGCAAATTTTGCATCTATCTAGGGCATGTTAAGCACCTTCATGAAAAGTTGCAGAGTTATAAATCAGTTTGGGAAGCTTTAAAGTACTAAAAGAAATTCGCCATTACATAACCAAAAACCAAACTTTGTTCATCTACCTTCGTTATAATTCATATGAGTATATATTTCACGTCTTCGCTTTTTGCATAGGTTCCTCACACTTTTTGTTAAGAAAAGTTGATTATATGGAAACGGGCAGTTACATAATTGAAATATGAACGCGCTATTACATAAATGAAACCAAAGCTTGCTTTGACTATTTTTTTAAATTTTTTTTTAGAGAACTGCAAGAGAATCCGATTGTTTGCAACTGCAGCGCTTACTGGTTACAACTTATAGCTCGGAACAAGGATCTACGAGCATTCCTAGGTGATGATCCCGGCGAATTGACGTGTTCAGACGGTCAACCTCTTCAAACCGCCAAGATTTCAAACTGTGGTATGTATGATATAGCTCATTAACTTTTGATTTGCAAAATGTATATGGGACCTATCCGAATTGAATAAAACAACAGATGGCAACTTAATCATTTTACATCGAGTCTGACTGAAGCTTGAAGCTTGTTAAATTCACTCTCGTTGACTGCTTCCTGGATACTAAATCAGTACTCGCGCCGAGTTGTGGGCTAGTGTCGGCAATATTCACCTCGATAAAACACATAGCAATCAGATCATTATTTTCTCTTTAATATTTATTGTGAACCACTGTGACATAAGGATGTATTGCTTGTAAAGAGATTCCCTCTTTTCAATATTATCGATATGAAAATTAGAAATGAGAAAACATGCTGAATAAGGAATTTACGTCACTTGTGATCCATCATTATATCCGGCAAGGAACTGCGCTCAAAGAACCCTCAATAACGTTAAATAGGAAAACCACATGAATCAATGAATGAATAATTCGTGAATAGAGCATTCCGAATACCGGTTTGATTGATGAAACAAAGATGCCAACTATCAACGGAATGTCTTCAATTTTCGCAAATGTCTTTTAAACTTTCTTTCTCTGTCTTCATACACAGATATAGTGCATCCTGAAAAGATCTAATTAGCATTGATCATGCGTAAAAAGTCTTCATATAAAAGTCATAACGTTGATGTGTTATTAGTTTAAGGTTTCTTTTTAGGTGAATTTTAAGATATATTTCTACAATTGTATGCGAAGATGAATTCATTGTTATATTCTTTGTCAACCATGAGCTGTATATGCTTCAGTTGAAATAAAAATTTTCGTCTTCTATATTCGTTATACGTCCAATGGAAAGCATGACATATAACGCACTTCCTGGATATGTTGTGGTCAAATGGAAGAACTTGTGGCGATAGTCATCCGTTTTTGTCTTATGAGGACTCCATGCAAGTCTTTATAAACCCAAAGTCTTAATGAAAAACTATACCACGTTTTGGCTTTGACAACCCATATAAGCAGAACTGATTCAATTGGTCATAATCCCTAGTTTGTATTTAGAAAAAATGCTTTCGCGTCAAATTCGAGTATAAGAAACGCTACCTTTTTGAATTTCATTATGGCTCGAAAATGACAGCAATGATCTTTAAATCTATTAAACCTCTTCGTGTGTTCATTTAGTTGAAAATATGGTCCTATAAATCAGTTTTAACAATTGCGTAAATTATCATAAAGAACGTTTTTAGCAGAGTAAGCTACATTCCCACCATTTATTTCGAATAAAGTGCACGTAAACTAACTGGGGCAAGAGACATGTCATTTTGAGGAGTTTTAATGCTCGAATTGAGAAAGTGCATACATCATTTTCACGGGGCAATTTAAGTCAATAGAATAGAATATTTTTCAATTGCAGACTTCTTTACGCTTTAATATTTATCATGCACCTGAGTTTAAAGAGGTTACGGCTTTGTCAACCCCGCCCCAAATTTGCAGACAGTGCCCTTCCTACTGCTGTGTCATTTTCGTTTGTGCTTACTTGCCTGCTTGTGTCAAAAACCTAATGGTAGTCATCTCAACTAAATCATAATAACATGCAAATTCAAATGAAGCTTGTCAGAACGAGAATGATTTGTTTAAGCGTGGTTACACCACTGACTTTCAAATCCCTTGAACATTTTGCATTGATTTGAATCATGATACAAAAATATTTTATCCTTTCATGAAAAGTAGTCTACCGACTGATTATACGAACAATGATGGTAAGATCGGAAATCACATAAACACTAGGAGCTACTTGACTAGCAACACGCCTCAATGCAGTCTAATTTGCAACAAACATAGACTATTACTATACCGCGAGGTAAACTTCTGCTTGCCATAAATTACACATGCTTAAAAACAGCCACTTCTGGTTCTTTAAATGTTTGTCTTGGAAGACGTTTAACTATAAGCCACTCCGAACTGGACGGAAATCGAGTCCTCGCGAAGACAGGACGGACTGACTTCGTGTCGGATATCCCCGTCTGTACGATACCACATAGAGATAACCGAGCAAACATCTCGGTACAATATTAGTAAATGACACATTTTTAGATGAAAGCCATTTATATTGCCTGTAGAAAGTCCCACAGAGCACGCGTAAAGGGCTTGAATGTCCCTCCAGTCTAATCAGCTATCGTCACATGTAATTATTTCTACGTAAGCTCTCATTTTCTGCCTTTGACTTTGCGGGAGGAAAGGAGGGCAACGAATGTGGACGTTGACCTCGAAGAGGGTTTTTAATGCTTTATTGAAAATATCCTCCGCCGGCTATTTCCTTATAAGATTTCTATACTTAAATCGATTTTAAAAAAAAATTTGAAAAAAAAGAACAACTGAAAGGAACGAGTTGGTTTCTTTGTGATGGTGTCCTAAATGATGTGTTACGTAAAAACAAATCATGGTAATTGTCTTATCGTCATGTATCAAAGCAATGTCAGTGGTATAAATCCCAATTTGTGATAATGCTACAGTTTCTTTCTGAATCGGTCAGATGATTTACGTAGTGATCTTTTTTATCATTTGAAACGTTGCTTACACATCCCGTCGATTCCTATATGATAGTAATAACTATATCAGAAGAAAACATTAAACCTCATTGTCCGATGCATTTTATTTATGAGAGCCCATTACACCAAACAATTGGTATACAAAACAAAATAAATTAAGAAAAAAAGATGTAGCTCTCAGTCTTCCAACATCTTTATCAGCCTCCTTGCGTCATTTATATTATATGATTGGTCAATCATAAATAAGAACGCCAGCCGTTAAGAAAAGAATGGTATCGACGGTTAGAAGGGCGTTACCTTCAAGTGAACAACTATATTCTCTACCATCTTCTTTCAGAGCAACCGAAGCTTGATATTCAACCGGATGTCGTTATTGTAAACGCTTCCGGTCAGGCCGTGATTTCCTGTTCCGGTTCCGGTACGCCATTACCAAGGATATACTGGAACGAGACTGGTCTCCAGTCTAATTATAGCCTAATTCCCCGTATGGACGGACTGGTTCAAGATCTGATCATCCACAATGCAAGCGCCTACGACAATGGTTGGATAGCATGTATAGCGGAGAGTGTCGCAAAGCGGTCAGTGTTAACATTCAGGTTTGAAGTTCGAGGTAAGTTGTACACTTTTCCATGTTTATTTAGCGTGTATTGCAAAACAAGTTCGCAATGATGATTGATTGTGTCTGTGTCGGTCTGTGTAAATATTCAGGTTTGAAGCTAGTGGTAAGTTGAACACGTTTATATAGCATGTATAGAGGTATGTTGTTTAATTGTGCATGTTTATATAGCGTGTATAGCGGCGATTTTGGCCAAGTGGTCCGTGATTACATTCAGGTTTGAAGTTCGAGGAAAGTTGTACATTAACCGAACAACTTGCCTTTCCCTTGAATTGCCTATTGTTAGGATCGAATCAGACTAAGCCATATGATTGTATTTATTAGCCTTGAAAATCAAGATATCATCGCGGCTCCAAATCTCTGCTTCCATTTTCCATTGCAATACATGGTATGGCATCACTGTCAGACGACAGGTCGTATTTTCTTCCTTTGATTCAATGAGTTACGACTTTGTTAGTTTGACAACGCCGACGTACCACCCTTTTACGTTGGCATTCATGGATAGTTCGCGTTCCAAGAGCATCTAAGTGCTGAATTCTATTGAAGATGAAAATACATTATACACATTTAACCTAGTTAGTGGACGTTCATTTACAGTAATTAGCGACCAGGGAACTGTGACACGCGTATCATTATGAGATATAATCACGATAGAAGAAGGTGCTTCTCTGACATTTCTCTTGGGAACAATTAGGCTTTTTGGCTTTGTAATGGACATCAGGTGTCCTTGGTGGATTGTCATGCAACACGGGTATTGCCAAAGTATGCTATTTAGCGCCACCGTGCACTTCAGTGTACGTTCCTTACATTCGTGTGCATTTAGGAAATCGAAGCAGTAACCGAGACCGTGACTTCGTCTGTAAACGAAGAAAGTCTTTGAAATGATGATAGAATGTGAATCTATTTCACTAAGCTCTGTGTATATTTCATCTATATATTGTCCGTATATTTTCCTCGAGTTGACTGAACTTAATTAAAGTCATAACAGACAGAAATTAGAACCTATGAAATCTAACACTGACTGCGGTTGTTGGTAGAAGACAAGACAGACATTACTGATAACAAACAAATTTCCCTCCTGTGAAAGTGTTTTCTTCAACTCTATCCGCATTGAAAAAAGAAAGGAAAAAATACAACCAGTCTGTGCACAGCGACCACTTTGGGTACTTCCCTTTTTACTGGCTTTTGTACACAGATTTTACTGTACTGGTATACATTAGGATATATGTTGACAGTTTGTGCTTTGTTTTTCCAAACAAACAATACGTCAATAAATAAAAGAACACTCACAGAAAGTTCAAAGACACTATTTCTTTTTATAGATCCCCGATACATAAAGTATAGCTTAATATAATGCGATTGTATGTTTTGACCGTAGGGCCTATCCTTGATAGCACTCTGGGTAATGGCTCAGATTTGTCATCTATGCTTGTGAACTCATTCTTTCGTTCGCTGATGAACTCATTCCTTCTTTCGCTGGTGAACTCATTTTGTAGTTAGCACTGAGTTTTTGATACGTCCATCATTCCTTTTAATAGATTTATAATTCGGTCGAAATGGCTTTTGAAGTCTTTTGTTACAGATGCCTATGAGTAGACAACTGCATGTTACGTATGTGTATAAATGACAAGGTGTTAAACGTGTCATAATTCCTATTGGAATTCGTTTGATAAACTTTTGGAAACTCCCAACGTTTTACCTTGCTACTCCATCAAACATACTACAAAACTTACTATGTAATATAACAATTTATTTGTTTCGGTATTGGGCAAGAAATTGCTTAATAAATGGAAACTGTTGGTTGGCCAATGATAAACACGAATATATCGCAAACAATCAAGCATATAGGGTAAACTCATTTATGAGCCGCTGGTATTACATCCGAATTATTGCCACCGTATGTGGTAAACTTGTTACTCGGGGTTCTAGTTTGGATATTTACGAGCTGCGCATGCTTCATTGGGGTTTTATTTTAATAAAATACTTTAGAGTCCTTGACAAGTACATCTACTAGTCAAGAATCTCAATAATTGCTTGATGTAACCGAATATCAGTTGACGTTCCGTTAAACCTCATAACTCTGCTAGTTCTATCAATACAATTGGCAATTTCTACAAAGGAATCCAAAAGGATAGTGTGTTTAACGACGTTTCAAGAACACATCATTTGTATTTGCAATGTTAATCGAGTCGTATCTGCAACAAGGTTATAGTTATGTGACCGCTATAATGAAGTAGCTGCTTTATCCCATGTGACCTAGTAAGCCAGTCATTTATACGAATGGTATTAGTACCGGGATGTTAATTGACGTTAAAGAGCTCTTAATAACAATGTAATGGATGCTTTACCTGAAGTGACCCTTCATTATGGAAGGCACCGTATATAGCGCATTCGTATCAGCAAATGTATGAAAACTATTGTGTCAAAGAACGTCACAGACAACCAATCATCATTATGAGCAATTTTTCTCTCAGCATCCAATCTTCTTTTTGTATTAATTATTCAAATTTCCCAGAATCTATTGATGACGTCTGGATCATAAAATAGGTTGACAATAGAAAGGTTCCCAATGAATGAGAGGTCATTGAATTGGCGATCTCATATGACCAATTAAGGACAAGCTTAAATGAACCATTTGGCGGTTGACGTTCGCGTGCTATTTTTTTCACCCACGCTCCAAGCCTTTGTCGACCAGGGAGGCCCTGTGCATGACAACGCCATCCCTGAATCCTTTATTATGTGGAACTGGAAAAATATATGTTTACATTGATAGCGTTAAAGCGTGGCGAAGGACAATTCTTTGTTATATGCACATGCTTGCATGTAGCTTGATGCGTATGTCCAAATGCTTTCATTATTCCGATCCGTATCCCATTATTTAACATTGTTTCATTTCAATTTATAATTCAACAATCGTTTTACAGAGGTTTCCGAATGCATATAAAAGAGCATTGTGTGCTAGACTTTGGGATTTGTAATGGAATTGTATCAAAGATTCAATCGTATCAATAATTATATATTCACAGTGACGACTTTATTCACCATGGAAACGTTGAAAACGACCCTTGTTTATTTTCATTACGGACTTCTTCTAGAACAAAGCGAGTACATTCAATTTCAAAAGGACAGTTCCCCTTTCTAAGCACAACCTAGTGCATTGCTAGTGACATTATAAAGTGTCGCTGTTTGTTGCCTTTTTGCTTGTTACATATCGCAATGTTTGATTGTGGAAAGGATTTACATGTATAGATCTTTATTCAAATACAAACTGTCAAGTTTATATGTCAATAACATGAATTGAAAAATATCTTGAATTAGATAAACTGTCTGTTAGTTCTTCTTATCAATATTCAGTCTCTTTTGGCGTTTTCTTTACGGTTTCGTTACGTTTTCAGCGGCGCCGATTATCTTGAACCTGGAAGCGTTGATAGCGACGCTGTTCTACGACTGTATCGACTATTCCGTGATCAGCGACCCAGAACCGACGTTACGCTGGCTGAAGAACGGACACCCCTTCGTGATAGACGAGACTTCCATAGAGGACAACAGGAGAATGTTTCCCGTCATAGAGAAAGGTGAGTGAGTGTTGGGAACCTGTGGGTCACTTTTTGTTTATGAACAAGTTGGTAGGTTTGTGTGCGTGAACAAGTTTGTTGAATTGTTTATATGTGAACAAGTTGGTTGATTTTCGTAAATGACCTTATGAATCAGTTTATTTGCTTGAACAAATGAGACAATTTGTGTAAATGAACGAGCGTGTCGAATTGAGTAGATGCACAAGTGGGTCGATTGGTGTAAATACACAAATGGGTCGATTTGTGAAAATGCACAAGGGGGTCGATTGGTGTAAATGCACAAGCGAGTCGATTGGTGTAAATGAACAAGTTTGTCGAACTGTGTAAATGCACAAGAAAATCGTTTGGTGTAAATGAACAAGTGGTTCGATTTGTGTAAATGCACAAGTGGGTCGATTGGTGTAAGAGAACAAGTCGTTCGAATTGTGTAAATGCACAAGTGGGTCGATTGGTGTAAATGAACACGTTTGTCGAACTGTGTAAATGCACAAGTGGGTTATTTGGTGTAAATGAACAAGTGGTTCGATTTGTGTAAATGCACAAGAGGTTCGATTTGTGTAAATGCATAAGTGGGTCGAATTGTATAAATTTACAAGTGGTTCGAATTGTGTAAATGCACAAGTGGGTCGTTTAGTGTAAATGAACAAGTGGGTTGATTGGTGTAAATGCACAAATGGGTCGTTTGGTGTAAATGAACAAGTCGGTAGATTTGTGCGAACGAATGGATCAATCAATCCATTGTTAACTTTTGTGAGAAATGTCTTTGAAATGTTGGCTTAATATGTGAGAAAGGAAAAATAGTTGAAATAGTGACATTTGATCTTAATTTATCACTGCAGGCAATAGCTGACCTTCTAAGAATTGGTGAAAGTTTCCCTTGAAATTGAAAAATGATCTTAACCAATTATTTTACAAATGACAATGCTGTTTCATACACTCAATAGATACGAAGTTGGCAAATGTAGACGACAATCACTCTTCATGTATGGCGATTGACCAATTTGTCGGATTATAAGTAAAACGTTAACCTGATCTTGTGCCGTTTCAAACGAAGCATTTTTCTTACCATCTGTTAAGAATTTGAAGATATGAAAAAGCGTGGTGAAAAGTTATCTATGTCAGACATATTTCGAGTATATACAAGGTGACAACATACATTGTTCACATGCGAAGTCTTTTCTATCTAACCATGGTCAACCAACTGATGTTATTTTGGAATTATGCAACCCTTAATAACGAAATTCGGGAAATGGATAAAGAGAAGTCGTCACGTACCAATAACACACGTGATAATTATGAAACTTGTACTTTACATCGCACCAAAAGCCGTTCACCTGCTATCTAATTCCAGCAAACCAGAAAAAACTGATACAAGGCAGAATGTCATTCAAGATCCTCAACCTCCATCACCATGGTAACTATACGCTTGTCGCGTCCAACATGTATGGTTCGACGAACAGAACGGTCCGTTTCCATCGACCTATTCCAAGTAAGTGAATATTGTAGTGTATCTATGTGCCTGATTGATCGATTGCTTAAATGATTGGTGGAGACGTTGGGTTTTCTTCATTGCAGCTACAGATATTGATTTTGTAATTCGGTACTTTGTTTTATCTTTTTTTTCTGCATATCTTGCAAAAAGCTTAAAGCCATACTTGCGCCCATTTACACATAAATTGTGAAAGTTCTAGAATCATTGAAAATCAACTCAAAAGTACATGTACTTTGAATTGCCCTTTACAGAAGAATTGAGACTCTAACACAATTAGCTATAAAACAAGGTCAGCCGAGAAAGGTTGGGAACCAATAAAACCCAAGAAACTTTCCATTTTAAATGTTCAGGTTGTTAATATTGGATAAATTTTTATTTATTTCAAATAGCAGGCATGTCGGCAACACTTTGCCATTGGCCTTAACAATATATAAATTTACGAAATATAGCAAACATTACAAAGCAATAGAAAACATAGTAAAATAACATGTACTTTTCACAGAAAAGCAAATACAAAATTAAATATAAAAAGAATGATAGTATTTATAGGTGTTTCATATGATTTTCCTAACCAGGTAATCGTCAATCATCACAGCGCTCCTTGCTATCTTAGTTGAAACTCGCATGTAATCAAGAAGTTGAATTGGTTTGACACCAGATTCGTGAAAAAGCACTTTGAAAAATAGATAATAGATAGTGCAGGCGTTATATTGTCATGTGTCCTTTTCTCTCAACATAAGTCTTGTTATTCACATCTGTCATCCTAGTTCGAACCCCTTCCCCCTTGGCTCTCACATGAGCAATACATAAATTGTCACGATCCTGTGGTTTAACGCTATGTGTCAACATATTCCATTATAATTTATAACTAAAATTACCCATTATTTGTGATAGTTCGATCTTTAGGTTAATCAATAAATTGATTATTGTGGAATATATTTGTCCATGGTAAGTTCTAAGCTTACCTCCTGTATTGGGACAAAAGCATAATGCAATAGCTTCTAACGCATTAATTACTAAGATTAATTAAAGAACGCATTCCACTTCTTTTACAGCGGATTTCATCAGACAGCCAAACGGAATATTTGGCCTCGGGCCTTTTGCTAAGTCGACAGTTGATACCCCACTGACCAACACGTTAAAGAAGCAAGCCGTCCAGGAAAAGGATGCCACACCAGTCAGAACTGAGGTTCGATACCTATTTGAGACTTTATGTGTTATGTCTTAGAATTTGACAAAACTTAAAGGTTACTTTGATGCATAAAAAACTACCTTCTGCGATTGACTTAGAAGCTTTGTCGTCATCAGTTTTTAAAAACTTGTGTTTTTTCTACCAATGAGAGTACAATTCAGATTTTTACTCGTATGTTGTCCACCGATTTCGCCGGCTAGCCAAGTTCTTAAGAAGGAAATATGATAACTGCAAACCACCTTGCATGTCGAAAAACATTAATTTCTCTTACGAGAAAGTCTATTGGGGTCATGCGACAAAACGACTGTTTCAAATAAACTCCTCTTGCCTTTTTTGCTTTATAAATAATTTCAACTGAAACACACAAAGTATTCGCAAGAAAAAAAAGTAATACCATAGCTGTTATAATCAAAAGACATGCGAAATCGAAACGTTTGAAAGATGTGGTCTTGTTTTTGTTGCCGTACTTGATTAATTCCCGAGGTCATACATAATTATGTTTCTAGAATGATGCAAAGATTCATCGTTAATAAAAACAACTATTGCCTTGACGGTGGTCGTTATTCAGGTTTGGTTTTGTCCTTCTAGGTGTATATTATAGTTGGATGTGGCGCTGTTGTATTCCTCGTCACCATGGTGATATCTGCTCTATGCTACCGGAAGTACAAAATCCTTTACCAGACGCGCGCCAGCCAGAAAACCCTGCGGACTCGGGAGAACATGCCTCTGACGTCATACCAGATTGTAGAGAATCCCAACTATTCCATGAACAACGAACCCTCAATGGGTGACATTGGTGAGTAACTCATAGCCCAACAAGTATATCATTAGAGAGGTTATGTATAGACTATAGAGTAAAGCATGCAAACACTATTTAAACTTCCTTATTTTACATCGATTGTGACGGAAGCTTGAAGCCTATTGAATTCACTCTCGATGACTGCTTCCTGGATACTAAACCAGTACTCACGCCGATTTGAGAGCTAGTCCCGTCAATTTTCACCTCGCCTAGGGGGAACCGAACCCGAGACCCTCGATACAAGAGGCCAGCGCCCTAGCTCTACACCACTATCACCTACAAACACTGAAAACAAGCAATATAAAATAGACATTTTCAATGTTAACTAAATCAATGAGACAAAAGACAATAATTCTCAGATACGTCACTCATAGGGAATAGGGTCGTCAAACGTTCAATCTATTGTTATGTGTAAGATCCAGTTTTTAGATTTACGGCGTACATGTTTGTCCTCATATTGTGTTTTTTCGTGACAAATACATCAGGTGCAAGGCCAATGTATAACATCATTTGAATGGTCTAGTAACTTTATCGTCGATTAAAAACATCAACTATGGCGTGTTATTTTCACAGTGAAAATTGACCCTAAAGTAATTGGCTTTTAAGACAACATGACACGTATATGGCGACGCAAAACACTTTCTGCAACTCATTTACACCAGTGGTTCGGTCAAATAAGCTTTCATTGACAGACTTAGCACATCATAGCATTTTATTGAAACGTCAGCTCGTCTCAGCCCGAACTGTTAAGAACAGGGAACTACCGAGCTTTGAAATGCTTTTGTTGAAAATGTACACAAAGTTTGAGGTTCAGACACGCTGATGTATCTATTGTTACACTGTCTTATGAAGCCTTTTAATTATTGTTACCCATTTTAACGTACATACTGAAACAGAAAATCGATGGGACCAGAGGAGACCTTGCCAAATATTGGCTAATAATGTACATGTATTTCTATTTAAAAATGTCACCTTTTCATGTTTGATGGTTGAATTGGTGGCGGTTGTGGTTTGATGTTACCTCTAGACTTGACAAGTCCAACATTTCAAACGGGCAATACGTCATACAGATAAATCTTTAAAGAGGGAACAAAAGAAATGTTCTGTTCTGCTAAATCATACCAGAACCTTTTAAAAGCTTCTTCACAATTTACTTATTAAGCAGTCAATATCCCTTTTCGTTTTTCAATCTTATAATCTGAAGTGAGAAAATATGTACATATTATGTTAGTCTTCATAAAAGGGTATGTTATCCTTAAACAGCAGTGCCATCGTACCATAATGCAGAGTTGACCCGAGCACTCAAACAGGACAATTGTTTAAAACACCGCAAAACTTCATTCTGATTTCCTTCCAGCCATCCGTCACATTCGAGCCGAGTTTATCATCTGTATCATACATCGCAATATAACTTACCATTGGTGGCGCAACTAAAACAAATGATAAAAAAACTAAAGACCTAACAAAACAAACTTTTTGACTTCCTACTTGCAGCCATTATATATTCCAAAGTGAGGAAAAATTGACTCATTATATTAATCTACATGTGTCTGTTGTTCTAAAACAGCAGCGCTATATTACTTACGGCCTGCCAACCATCGTATCAGTAGGGACAACTGTCACACGTATTACAACAGGAATATAGCTGAAAAACACCGACAAACTTCAATCTAACTTTCATTCCAGCCATCCGTCATATCCAAGCCGAGTTTATCATCCGTCTCAGACATCTCAATATAACTTACCATTGTTTTCGCAAAGCAAAAATGATATTAAAAAACCAAACTAAAGACCCAACAACCAAACTTTCTACCTTTCTTCTTGCAGCGATCCGTCACATTCGAGCCGAATTCATCATCTGTATCGAACAGTTGGGCGAGGGGGCGTTTGGACGCGTGTACCTTGGTCGCTGTGACAACATGCCGAAGGAAGGCGAGAACGTGATGGTCGCCATTAAGATGCTCAAAGACAACATGACGGAGGACGCCAAGAAAGATTTCGAGCGGGAGGCGGAGCTGCTGACGAACATCGAGCACGACAACATCGTCACCTTCCACGGGATCTGTATCGAGGACGAGAGCTTTATGATGATCTTCGAGTACATGGAGAACGGGGATCTTAATAATTACTTACGGTAAGGGGGAGAACGGGGATCTTTATTATTACTTACAGTAAGGGGGAGATCGGGGAATATTAATAATTGCTTACGGTAAGGGGGAGAACGGGGATCTTGATAATTACTTACGGTAAGGGGGAGAACGGGGATCTTGATAATTACTTACGGTAAGGGGGAGAACGGGGATCTTAATAATTACTTACGGTAAGGGGGAGAACGGGGATCTTAATAATTACTTACGGTAAGGGGGAGATCGGGGATCTTAATAATTACTTACGGTAAGGGGGAGATCGGGGATCCTAATAATTACTTACGGTAAGGGGTAGATCGGGGACCTTAATAATTACTTACGGTAAGGGGGAGAGCGGGGATCTTAATAATTACTTACGGTAAGGGGGAGAACGGGGATCTTAATAATTACTTACGGTAAGGAGGAGAACGGGGATCTTAATAATTACTTACGGTAAGGGGGAGATTGGGGATCTTGATAATATTACGGTAAGGGGGAGATCGGGGATCTTAATAATTACTTACGGTAAGGGGGAGATCGGGGATCTTAATAATTACTTACGGTATGGGGGGGGATCGGGGATCTTAATAGTTACTTACGGTAAGAGGAGGATCGGTGATCTTGATAATTACTTACGGTAAGGGGGAGATCGGGGATCTTTATAATTACTTACGGTAAGGGGGAGATCGGGGATCTTAATAATTACTTACGGTAAGGGGTAGATCGGGGATCTTAATAATTACTTACGGTAAGGGGGAGATCGGGGATCTTAATAATTACTTACGGTAAGGGGGAGATCGGGGATCTTAATAATTACTTACGGTAAGGGGTAGATCGGGGATCTTAATAATTACTTACGGTAAGGGGGAGATCGGGGATCTTAACAATTACTTACGGTAAGGGGTAGATCGGGGATCTTAATAATTACTTACGGTAAGGGGGAGAACGGGGATCTTAATAATTCCTTACAGTAAGGGGGAGATCGGGGATCTTAATAATTACTTACGGTAAGGGGGAGAACGGGGATCTTAATAATTACTTACGGTAAGGGGGAGAACGGGGATCTTAATAATTCCTTACAGTAAGGAGGAGAACAGGGCTCTTAATAATTACTTACGGTAAGGGGGAGATCGGGGATCTTAATAATTCCTTACAGTAATGGGGAGATCGGGGATCTTAATAATTACTTACGGTAAGGGGGAGAACGGGGATCTTAATAAATTCTTACGGTAAGGGGGAGATCGGGGATCTTAATAATTACTTACGGTAAGGGGGAGAACGGGCATCTTAATAATTACTTACGGTAAGGGGGAGAACGGGCATCTTAATAATTACTTACGGTAAGGGGGAGAACGGGGATCTTAATAATTCCTTACAGTTAGGGGGAGAACGGGGATCTTAATAATTACTTACGGTAAGGGGGAGAACGGGGATCTTAATAATTCCTTACGGTAAGGGGGAGATCGGGGATCTTAATAATTACTTACGGTAAGGGGGAGATCGGGGATCTTAATAATTACTTACGGTAAGGGGACGTCAATAATTGTTTTTTTGTAAGGGTAAAACCGCAGGTTTGAATGCACACAAAAACCTAAAAGATGCTTTATCATACATGAGACAATTTGTAAGTCAAAATAAAATGGCGCTGAACCAATACAAATTTTGTATAAGTGTATCATATTAATGAGAAAAAGCTTTCTAAAGCGAAACAGATTCAGAATGTGTCGATATATCTAAGAATTTACAGACATTATGCGATAGATTGCAACGGTTTTGGACCTGAATACATAATCTTTCATTTCATATAGGCTCTAAACAACCATATACGAGCTTATATTACCCCGAATGGCCATTAACTAGTGCGTTTCGTACAGCACTCGGCTACTTTAAAGTTTTAAAGAAATCAAATTTTGATGCCAAGGTTTCCTCACATGTATGAACAAGCACCTCCAAAATTCCATCCTGATTTATGTCTCTTACTATTTTTCCTTGTAAACCGTAATAAGTCAATCTTACTAAAATGTTTTCTGTCCTTGCTTCAATCGTATATAACTGGTTGAGTAATTTAGTATCTTTGTTTTAACTTTACGTCGCGTCAACAGTATCTCAGTTACATTGCGATACCCGGCTCATAACAATGGAGAAGACCCAAAACTTAACTGCTAATCTTGGCTGGTAAAACTGTCAGCTCTCCCAAAGTCAGTTGGGAGACTACTTCTCATGAAAAATCTATCGTGATTTGAACCCACCTGGAGATGAGCCATGTGATTTTATGGAGAGCATTGGTTAAATGGTAAGTGTATTTGCATTGTTTCAGGAGTCACGGGCCCGATGCTGCCATATTCGCCAAACCGGAACAGATCGGCCCAGTTTTATCAGAAATACAACTGCTTCACATAGGTGAGATGTTTGCTATCAACCTTTTCCCTATTACATACTTCTAAAAACACATCGATGACCTTTAACATTTTGATGAAGGAAAACTTTGCTCATACTGAGTAAATATAATTTACTGTAAAGATTTTTCAAACGGATCAACAATACTGTTTTGTTGCAGTTTCAATACATGAAACATCGTTGGAATAGCCAATGTACCAGAACGTGTTATGGATTTGTATTACTCACACCAACTAAATGCTCTTTTGTCCACACTAGTAAAATGTACCAGGTAAACTTAAATAACTAAAGAATGGGGCACTTGTTTGGTATACAGATATTCTGTCAAATGATAAAAGCTTCAGCTTTTACGATGTTAATGCCATCTCTAACTCCAATCCAAATGGATCTTAGCCAACAAACAATAATTGAAAAGGGCTCTCTGTTTATCTCCTTATATAGAACCTTTAAATAAACATTCTACAAAAGCAATATTCATCGACTTACAAATTTGACCTTCTTACATGTTGTTTGCTGTGTTTAGCGTTTTTAAACTAGCAACATACCTTACTTGGTGGCCCTTGTTGTTCAACAAAACCTTGTTCACACGTTTTTATTTGCTTTTAAGCAAACTGAATAGACTTGTAAGAAACTTAATTTCAATTTTAATTCATTTTCAGCTAACCAAATATCCAACGGGCTAGCCTATTTGGCCTCCCAACATTTCGTCCATCGTGACTTGGCTACACGGAACTGTTTGGTCGGTCCACGACTCATCATTAAAATAGGAGACTTCGGAATGTCACGTGACGTATACAGTACAGACTATTACAAGGTATATGTGTGTTTATTTGTAATGTCTTTACATAACAACACTATAACTTCAGTTAAATACTATGCCTGGCCCAGTGTGACGGAAAACGACCCCAAAAACTTGACTGCCTATAAGGCAGTTGCAGGCTGAATAGCTGGAAGACTGATTCTTATGAAACCGTTTTTCTATGGTGACTTGAACCCATGCGCATAAGGGCCACGTGATAGATTTTGTACTCTAACCTAAGCGCTGGATACCCCCAGTGCAAGGAAGGTGTGGTACTGGTGATGATTTATCAGGTAACATGTACAAGAGTTCCAAATGTAATTCAAGACATGATGATATGGTTTTAATATTGTCGTTTGCATTCAAGAATCGTTATTCGGTTTCAAAATTCTTAAATAAACGCCAATTTCTTTGTAATAAATTGATAGCGTTGATAGGCGACGATTTGATGGAAGTTTTGAAAATAAAGAAAAAAATCGGAAATAATAGTTGTTAAAAAAAGAAGCTATTTGCAAACGCTTGTATGACTGAAAAGTAAATTCGAGGGATTTGATGATTTTGGTTAAGATCTTATTGACAGCATTGAAAGATTGTTGGTTGTCCAATGTTTTTTTTGTTTTTCTGTAAAAGTTTATGTTCGATATGCAATCCTGTTGCATGTAAAGTTCATTTATTTGGCCGTTAGTTTATGAACATCATTGCAGGTACTGCAGTTGCTTAATGTATTTGCACTTAAACTTTAAAAACTAAATTACGAATTCTGAGCCATAGTCTTAACCTAGACTGCTTAAAAAGCAAATTCTATCACATTTCTGTCACAAAATCATTTTCTGTCATCGTAGGATAATGTTTATATTATTATTTCCTAATGAATACGTAGGTTTTGCTCTTCTCATTAAAATTATTGCCACAGCCCAGTTTGCTTTCTTATTACACGGAAAATGCTTTCAGGTTATGCAACTGTAGATCTTATGACAGCGTATGACGAACGGAAATATCGTACCCTCTTTATATCAATAGTTGAGATACATTCTTTTAGTTGGCCAATATAAATGTACAGTTCATGAAAACTTGTTTACGAGACACACAATCACGAATCTTTGTCATTAGTCTGGACTTGCACCCAAAAACCTATTTCACAAGACATCCCTGTTCCTTTTTAGTATTGTTTAACTAAAAAAAACAAGGGCATTTCCAGACCTTCCCATAAACGCAGCTTTAATTTGTCTATTGTTTCATGTCTTATACAAAACAATCCGTGATTAATCGTTTCTCTGGAAACAACTTTCAAGGCACCGTTAAAAAGCGATACCACTGAAATCTACTTTAAAACAGAATGATAACACTAACGGTAAAGGGAGAAAGGGAAAGACAGTGTTGTAACATGGAAAATACCCATCACAGACTTCCTTACTTTTTGTAACAATGCAGCAAAAACAACGCCGTCTGCTACTAAAGCCTTTTATAAGTAGTAAAGATTGGAGCGTGGTTTTTCGCTTTTTCACGCGACATATTTCCCAGAAAAGGAGAATGTTTGAATGATAACACGCGAAACATTGGTTTTGTGCGTTATGATTAAAAATGTCTCCTTTTCGGTACATAGTATTTTAACTTGACTGCACTGAATACTGGTAGGACTGACAATACTGTTTTTTATCTTTTAGGGGAGGGGTTTGTAAAGGTTTGGGTATGGAAGGTTTTTTATACCATTGTCGTATCCTCTACACTATGGGCACGCCTGCCATATATTTAACTTAGACTACCTTATCGCTGAGTTCTTCTTTAACAAATGCTCCTCATAAAATCGGAGTAAAAAGAGTGTGACGTAACTGCACGGTAAGCATTGTACAGCTGTAATTAGAAATATTTGATATGATAAGATTTGGTTAATATCACTACCAGGTTGGAGGGAGCGCCATGTTGCCTGTACGCTGGATGCCACCCGAGTCGCTGTTGTATCGAACATTTACCGTCGAGTCGGATATCTGGAGTTTCGGTGTCGTGCTCTGGGAGATTTTCACTTTCGGCAGACAGCCGTGGTATCAGATGTCAAACCACGAGGTATGTTAGAGATAGTTACCTTCTTTTGAAAAATTCCAACGTTATGATCGGCGAAAATTTGTTGTTTGGAATAAGTCAAACAGTGGGAAATCTTTTTGAGCCTTTTCATTTCTTGAATGTTTTGTCTTGTTCTCTTTAAAAAGTGTCTGGACCAAATGCTCTAAATACAGTTATCCGTGTCTTGTTGAAAATATATATTTATCATGATTGTGAATGATGATGATAGGTTTCGTGTGACAAAGTAATGGTCGTTTGTCACAAGTAATTTCGAATGAGTAACTTTGGCCCATTGGCTTTTATACATGTATGGCAGAAGGTTTTATTAAAATAATTATCTCCTCTTAGACATACAGCAAGATATACAATGTGTTTTTGTACATCATTTGGTATTGTCTGTCTTTCATCCGATGCTGTGTTGTGACATCATAATTGCTACTGTAAATAATAAATGTAATCTATGGTTTTTTTTTAACTAATGGCATCATTAATTTTATTTTCCAGGTTATACAATGTATCACAAACGGTCATTTACTGGACTGTCCGATGGAGTGTCCAGAGGAGGTCTTTAAGATCATGATGGGGTGTTGGAAGAGACAGCCTCAGGAACGAATGCCCATTAAAATCATCCATAGTCATCTCGAACGACTGTGTCTCTCAGACGCTCGCTACCTCGATTTATTAGAGTCTAGCACAGACCGGAAACAGGAAGATACGTAGTCACGTGATGCGTGCACGCATGCGCTGTAAGCAGCATTCGGATGACTTTGATAACTCGAAAAAAAACGTTGTTTAAGTCTCAGCATAGCATGGAGTATCCATAGGCTATTACAAAAAGGACTTGCACACGTTTAAACTGTGAAGTGCTCACAAAGTACAAGGCCAAAGTGAAATTGCATTCATTGACGAATTCCAAGAGACTTGTACATAACTAAAGTGATGTGAAAATTACCAATGCATCCATTGACAAATTCCTACGGATTCGCAGAATGACGTTAGAATAACATGCACGTAAGGGTAAGGCTTATACTTGTTTGATTATGGTTATTCTAACAAAGTGTTAAGTGCATGTTAACAGTAAAACCTAACAACTTATTTGAAAAAGGTGTTACATATACACATTGCATACCCAACGACACACCATTTATGAGCCAATTTTGATGAGTATTTTACGATTTTGCGAAAGAAATGTCCGTTGTAAACTCGGATTTGCACAGACGATGGAGTAGACTTGTACATAGCGGAAGTGTGAAGTGTAAATATAAAGTGTGGAAATAAATGATAACCGCGAACTTTATTCATTCACGAAATCCGAGAGATTCACGAGGAGTACGTTGAAAGAACGTAAAGGTTATATGATAAAAACGTTTGATTGTGGTGATATGGATGATTATGTGTTAGGGATAATTTACAGTTAGAAGCGCTGGTTTGAAAACAGCGTGAAAGTACATAAGGTACTTGGCAAACACAACGACAATATGTATATAATTCAATTCGCTTGAACTCTGCGATTTCATACTAATAAGGGCTGTTAAAACATTCAGGAACTCTGCGTTTTCACGAAAGACTGGAGAAAAGAGTTGTATATATCTTAAGTGCGAAGTGTACATAGAATGGAACCATACACGGCCACAAACTTATATTCGTTGATGATTTCCACGAGAAGAGCGAGGAGAGTATTGAAAGAACAAACGGGCTAGGAAATGCTAGATACATTACGACGATAAATGTATAATTTGACTATATAGATAGATAGTTATAGTTATGAAATGAATGGTATGGCCTAAGTGTAAATGTGTGTATACTACATGTGTGACATGCGCAGCGACAACATGATTTAGTCCATGTTTGCCTTTCTATGATTTGACTATATAAATAAATAATTATCTCGGTTATAGATATAAACTGACTGGTATGGACTAAGTGTGAATGTGTGTATATCATATGTGTGACATGTGCAGCGACAACATGATCTAGTCCATGTCTGCCTCTCTTTGATATCAATGGGTGTATGATAGAGTAATAACGCAGAAGTGACCATAGCGTGGTTGCCTCTTGAATCACATATGACGCTGTTTATACACGAAAACTGTCCCTAAAAAGGTGATATCATGTATAATAACTCATATATAAAGTAGTATTACCCACGAAACCGATCGTGGTATGTGTATGTTACAGAATGTGCTCACTAGAATACAAGTCATTATTGATACCGACTAAGTTATTGAACATTGGCTGTGATAAACGAGAAAAAAAGTATTTGTTAGTTGACCCCAATAGTTCGGCACCACTCATCAAGCATTTCTACAAGAGAATAGTTATTAAACCATTGTAATAAAGAAGGATATTTCTTGCTTATTATGTTGTTTTTTACAAAATATCAAAGAATAATCGCAAACCTATTAATTTATAATGGTTGTCCCCTGATATTGCGAATGAGTTCATATGAGCGCATACGGTTATATCTCTTAACAGAGTAGACAGTGTATATTAAATGAACACTCTAGTTCACTGAGTATTACAATGCATGTTATTCAAACACACACATTCCTGGTATGACAACGCGATTTATTAAATATGAGACTCGTAAAACATATGTTAACCGATTAAACATCTATGTTGTTGATGGATTAATCAAAGAAAAACTTTGTAAGAACTCTTTCAAAACATCAATAATTGGTTTTTTTTCTCCATTCATATCCTGGAGAATGACAGAGTTACATCATTTCTTCAAAATATATCATATTTCCGCATCGCCAAAAAAGCTTTGTGTTGCACACCATCTCTTTCTATTTACGCACATTTCGGCCTACAATACTGTGATTTTAAATCTGAATTCTGTCTACATCTGCATCCCAAATTTAGCTAAATGAAGCATCAAATTTAGTCCGTCTTAATATTCCCTACTTTGCAAAACTCTATTACCTGTAATATCACATCGCATCCTTTCTTACATTTCTCAAAAACATATGCTCATATTAAATCGGGATATTCTCTCTACATTTCGCACATGGATTATTGGCTCTTGTTGCAAATCATTTATGTGTCCTCTCTTTCATTCCCACAGAAGTTCTTTGGTTTTGGTGTTGTAGATCAATGCATCTTATATTCGCAAAGATCATTTACATGAAATGCTCTACATCGTTGTATTCTCTCCAACATAGCACAGCAACCATTGCCTCTAATGCACTACGTCGTTGTATTCTATGTAACATTATAGCAGAAATCCTTGGTTGTAATTTAAGTGCATTAAGTTACATTGTTTCTAAGAATTCCACAACCCTTTGGGAATAATTGTCAACATCTTTGCCTGCTTTCTAAATTTTCCGCAGAAATCATTTGGTTTTATTGTAGCACACCATTTCACCTTCTTTACCATTGCCTCAAATATCCTTTAAATCTCATTGTTGCAAATCACTGTATTCTATCTTACAACCCGAAAGGAAAAATAACCTCCTGCCAAAGTACATTCGTATGCTATTCTTACAATTTTGCAAGAATCCTTAAATAGTAACAAAGCACAGTCGTATCCTTTCTTACAATCCATCAGAAATCATTTACTCCTTTTACAGAACAGTAGTATCCTCTCTTACAATTAATCAGAAATCCTTTACTCTAATCATAGTACAGTCGTATCCTCTCTTACAATTTCGCAGACATCCTTTACTTGTATTATAGAACAGTCGTATCCTCTTTTACAATTCCGCGGAAATCCTTTTCTCTTATAATTATACAGTCGTATCCTCTCTTACAATTCCGCGGAAATCCTTTTCTCTTATAATTATACAGTCGTATCCTCTCTTACAATTCCGCAGAAATCCTTTACTCTTATAATTATACAGTCGTATCCTCTCTTACAATTCCGCGGAAATCCTTTTCTCTTATAATTATACAGTCGTATCCTCTCTTACAATTCCGCAGAAATCCTTTTCTCTTATAATTATACAGTCGTATCCTCTCTTACAATTCCGCAGAAATCCTTTACTCTTATAATTATACAGTCGTATCCTCTCTTACAATTCCGCAGAAATCCTTTTCTCTTATAATTATACAGTCGTATCCTCTCTTACAATTCCGCAGAAATCCTTTACTCTTATCATTATACAGTCGTATCCTCTCTTACAATTCCGCGGAAATCCTTTTCTCTTATAATTATACAGTCGTATCCTCTCTTACAATTCCGCGGAAATCCTTTTCTCTTATAATTATACAGTCGTATCCTCTCTTACAATTCCGCAGAAATCCTTTTCTTTTATAATTATACAGTCGTATCCTCTCTTACAATTCCGCGGAAATCCTTTTCTCTTATCATTATACAGTCGTATCCTCTCTTACAATTCCGCGGAAATCCTTTACTCTTATCATAGTACAGTCCAATGCTCTCTTACGATTCTGCAGAAATCTTTTACTTTTACAATTTTGCAAGAATCCTTAAATAGTAACAAAGCACAGTCGTATCCTTTCTTACAATCCATCAGAAATCATTTACTCCTTTTACAGAACAGTAGTATCCTCTCTTACAATTAATCAGAAATCCTTTACTCTAATCATAGTACAGTCGTATCCTCTCTTACAATTTCGCAGACATCCTTTACTTGTATTATAGAACAGTCGTATCCTCTCTTACAATTCCGCAGAAATCCTTTACTCGTATTATAGTACAGTAGTATCCTCTCTTACAATTCCGCAGAAATCCTTTACTCTTATTAAAGTACAGTAGTACCCTCTCTTACAATTCCGCAGAAATCCTTTACTCTGTAGTATCATATTGCTTCATCTCTGTACAGTTCCACAAAATCCTCTGCCCTGTGTATAATTCTTTAACGCATTCTCTTTTCAAATTAACACCGAACCCTTTCCTCTCCATGTAGTGTCCTCTCTTTAGAGTTTGTTCTGAAATACCATGGTCATGAAGTTTTGTTTGTATGGTGTTAAACGTCGCACCAACAATGTTTTAGTTGTGTAACGACTTTCCTCGATCAATCAGTTCTAGGCTGGTGTTCTGATTGACTTACCAAAGGTCACTCCCACGAAACCAGATGTGTCGATTGGGCCTTTTCTATACATTACCACAAAACTTTGATATATTCGTGGAGTATCAAAAAAACATCGTCATTTTCTAGTCCTGCCGAAGCCGAAGCTCTCATTATTGTACTGCTCTACTTTCTTGCTATTTCATCGTATTTTCCATCCTATCTTACTACCTCGTTAAATATTCTCTGTACATTCCCATATTTCTTCTAGTCGTGTCAAGTATCGTGTTTCAGTCTTTCTCCGTAAAAAATATCGTTTATCACAGTTAGTAATATCTTGTACTCTTAATGTAGGAAAAGTAACTCCCACAACCAATGAACCAATCCAATTACAAGAGACAATAGTAAAATGCCTTGAACTTTGAAATGGGTCATAATGTCTGATAAATTCCTAGATTATTTGGTCATGACTCCAGAGAATGCCGACTACACGATTTGTTTCCTTTAAGAACTTACGTATCCCATGGTTTGTGATACATGTTATCTGTCAATGCTAGGCAAGTTTCAGTGCAGTGGGTTTTTTTTCTTAGTCCCAATGCTAGTTTGCAAGATTGGGTTCAACAACGTTGAGTTGTCGTGCGAAAAGTTAAGCAAAAAACATCAAAGGGAAACTCCTTTCTCAGAAACAAAACGTTGTTCCCAAGGTTTTACGATGAAGTTTAATTCAGAAATAATAAACGCTTACTATGTTAGTAACTTTAGTAATAAACACTTACTTTAGACGCATTCATATGCGACGCCTCTGCTTACTGGTTGATAACAGCATAGGAGTTTAAATCATAGCACTTGGAGAGGAAATAATGGCCTCTCCTTTACAGAAGGTATGAATTTGTTATTTTTGTCTTGTAAATAATGGTCTTGATAATATGGTTGTATGTATAGTTATTGTAAATTCATACACTAGTTAAGTTTTTGATCATGAGAATCGTTCCTAAGCAAAGACAAACAATTTCTGGCTGGGGTCTGCTTTTGGTAAGACACAGCCAGGCTTTCCGAGCACCATATTACATTTAACCCAATCTACCATATGTAAATGTGGGTCTGGTCCAAATTGAAATAGGAAAAGTTATTGTTGAGGAATAAGAAACTTAAGAGTATTAGTTATCACCATATTGTCATCTAAATTTGCTCAATAAATCTGTTGAAATTTTCCAAGTTGGTTTTATTATTCCTTTTCTTTCTTTTATGAAATATGTTTGTCCGTACCTAAGGTCATGTCATAAATTGTTGCATCCGATAGAGTCGTGAGTCATCTTACGTACTTATTTATTGCCCATTACATCAAATGACATATGGGGTAGCAACTAAGATACGCAACTTATGTCTGTCATTCGCCATCTTGAGAAAACTTCCACATGTATGCTGCATTTCTGACCTCTCTGCCTCAACAATACGTCGCCGTGTTATCTCTGGCCGTTCTCTTCGACGCTTTCCTCCTGGGGTCCAAAACAGGGGCAGTTCTTGTTAGATCTTGTAGATCTTTCCTCAATATATGTCCAATTCAACGCCACCTTCTACGTTTAATGACCTTGATCATTTCTTCTTGGTCGCATCTGTTGAGATGGTTCTGGTTAAAGATTGTGACTCACCAGCATGTAAAAAATACATGCGTGTTTGACGTTATACTTATCTTTATTGAAGAGAGCCTCATACATTTAAGTTCAGTATAAGAAAATGAAACTTAGATGAATTTAACGTCGTATATTATAAAACTTTATGGTCATTCTATACAAATGATATGAGACTAACGCGAGTTCGATTGTTATAGGCAATAATAAAAAAGACGCCCAGCACATTTAAAATTCTTTAATAATCAATTACTTCAATATAACACAATATGAATAAAAATTAGAGCATTTGCATTTTGTCATTTTTTCTTTACTAGGGAACAGTTTGCTCTTGATGCGGTTTAACGATAAACACTCCATCTTGATCATGTCAACAAAATCGTTATAGGACGGTCCAATGTAAAACCGGTATAAATATACCAGATCGTAAAATTCATTTGGCCATAAGTGTTTGCCTTAAAAGCGATAGTTTGAAAGGTACTGTTCTGGGGGTATTCGCTATTGTGAAGAAAGAACGATAGTATTACGCGGAATTAATTGATAACCAATCTGTGTACATGTGTGCGTTTTTTCTCTCTCAAAACCCATTGCTTTATACATGTTTATTGGAGTAAAACTGTCTGTTTAACTGGAAAGGTCGTAACTCCCTCGTCAAAATGATGGAGATGCGTCTTTTTTGGTTTCAGTGACATTTTGTATAATAAAGTCATTTCTTCAGATATCGCGGTTTATTTAGTATTTCCTGGTTCGATCTATATTGTTTGAATGGACGACGAAAAGCGTGACCAGTAGACCACTTTATTCATCCTAATGTTTAACCATTTCTCTCGAGTGCGACATTATCACGTATCCAAATTAAAAGGAACAGAAGACTTAAATAAAGGCAAGAAAGACATGCGCTAATTGTATGTTATTGGGTAGAAACCAATATATTGGACGGTTAATAGAACACTTCAAATAAACCCAAAAAGAAGAATAGTCATTTTTTCACTGGTTTATTTTTAATTTATTCGTAAACAATTCACCTTTGAATGATGAATTCTGTCGTATAAACACCTTAATCAAATTCAATGTTTATGACGGATGTTGCGTGAAGTAAGCTATTGAAATAAAGCAATATTCTATTTCCCCGTACGTCTTAGGTGGTGGTTATACATTTGACTATTTATGAGAGATAAAATGCTCAGGTCAAACTCACCGCTCTTAACGAAGGAAGACTGAATAAAAACTTGTTTTCGTATTCTTGAAGATCACATACTACTCACGGCATCAGATTTCTTTTTCAACTTTGAATTCCGCCTTACTTATTTTGTCTTAGACACGGGACTGTCTCTGCAGGCGTTAAATGCCGCTTCAGATCAACCAGCGTTTAATGTTTAGACTAATCTACATTGGCCGTCAACTTAAGATCCGCGTGTGTGGTTGATTTGATTTTAAGCTAGACTCTATAATCTCCTTTCACATGGATTTCCAACGTTTTTGCAGACCTTTTGGAAACATAGTGAATGCTAGAAATCTCATTCAACCATGATAAACACAACGATGATTTCCGTTATGCATTAGATATTGTCACTTAAAGGTTTAAAGTAAATACTATTTGTTAAATCGGAAACATTTATTCCAAAATACAATATTTGAAATGTTCTATGTGTTACTCTCTTTACTTTGACAAATGTTTAGTATCGGATCTTACAAGCTACTATGAATCGGAAAGGATAGGGTCGATTAATAACTTTAAGCAATCGGATAAGAACAGACCAGGCTGTATCAAATGAACGTCTTAAAGTTTTCCAAAAGACGGCCTGCTAGCCTAATGATAGATTAATACACCCTCCCCTACGGGAACGTGAGACAAAGAAAATATGAACACATGGTTTTTCATCATGATATTGATTTGAAACGATTGTGAAAATGTTACATTTTTCATGGGTGGCTGTTCCTCCTTTTGTCATCGTGTTTTCCAAAGTATTCTGCAACGGATGCGTTAAATTAAGGTATAATGAGTAATTGGTTAATGGTTACTTGTAAAAAATGAAAATCTCTATGGAAGTTTGAACGGGGCCTCCTATTTGGCTTCCACTACATATTTAGATGTGTTATTGTGTTGCTACGTGTAAAGGGTATATAGTTAGGCCTCGCCCATCCCCCTCCTTAGAATGTTTGATCGAAAATACTTGCTAGTACATACGCGTAGGAGCGTTTTCAATATGGGGGGGGGGTGTTTCGTCACATACGTTTTCGTCACAATGACTTCTGTTCGAATATCGATGTTAGCAATATACATATTAATCTTATTTCTGTTTTTGGACAAAGTGTACGTGAGCACCTTAGTCCATTGAATTTACAGCCACTTTTTGAGGGACGGTACTTTATCGATACACAAACAGCGGTCTGACCCCAATTACGCATTAAACATCAGCTCTCACTGTGCGGACTAATACCTTCTTGGAACTAGGAATTTAGTCCAGATTTACTCGCTTTGTTTTGCTCTATATTATTATAAATGTTGCCTCATGGGAAATCGTAAAATATCCAGATGTTCGAAAAATAGAATATCGACCAGTCTCTGTTCACAGAAATGATAATTATAGTAATGGTGGTAAAAGGAGCAGCTGTTTTCCTCGAGATGTTGCTCAAAGAAATTTTCAAATGTATCCTCAATCACCTTGCTTTAAACGCACCTTAGTCCTTCAGCGCTTTCAGCGCTTTGATTGCTACGTGTTTCGGTAACAGTAACCTGTATGGAGGCATGGGCTAATTTTAACAAGATAATGATATAATGCCTTTTTTCATACTTAATGGCTAATGGATTACCCGTGTGGTAAGAAATGTTCGTGTCACGATGTAGTTTGCCCTTTGCCCATTGCCCGATACAAATATGTGTTCTTATCACCACAACTGTAGCAGATGATACCAGAGAACATAATGACGAAAGGAGAAAACTGCAATTTCTAATTTTTGTCACAATGATCTATCCCCATTGTCTAAACAAAAAACATGAATGTATATGGTATTCAATTTGAATGTCAACTGGATAATCCAATACGTGGTGTTGGGTTTAACCCATTACCAAACAATAACGACTTTTGACCACTTTGTTGCAGACAGCTCTGGAAAACATTGAGCAATTTCTTCTTGCCCGCAATGTTTTCTGTCCTATCAGAAAATACTTTTTCAATTTCATCACTTCTTGAAGTGTCGTCTTCAAACTCTTTCAATTTGGGACAGTCGAAAATTTGGCGTTGCGAAAAGGGTTAACAATATGTCATTGTCAGTACCCTAGTTACGGGAGGTAAACCGTGTAAAGTGTCGTCCTAGATCTGCATGGCAAATTCTAATGTGCTGATCCGTTCTGAACTGACCATTAGTTTTGATGAAGAGAATTCAAAAGAAAACCTCGCAAAAGTGTATAAATTAGTCTTATAAAGACTTAATCAAGAAGTCATAGAGTGGAAGCTTACTCTGAATGTGTGGTTACTTTAACTTATCTATACAGATAACGATAATGCAACTTTGCTTCAAATTGTATTTGAAACCATTTCAAAAAGAGAACATTAGCTCATGACTTGCAAATTCTGTTTGAGTCAGACAAATTGTAAAAATTGATAATTTTTCGATCAATTATGAAATATTGCATTGTTATTAATCATCACTTTGAAATCTTGTTTTTTATTGCCTGATCGAATTTACTTCATAAAGGCAAATAATCTGGTTCAAACAAATCGCATTTGTTCACGTATTTAAAATGGATTTCTCGATTTAAATCAAGCCCATTTGAAATATATTAGTCTTGCATTTCTTTTGAAACTACATACTGGGTAAAAGGGAAAATATGCAGTGCTTTGGAAATGAATGATGAAAAATTAATTTTATCTGCTTTTTCTTTTTTCTCTTGGCAAATGTTAACAGGTGTTTTAAATATGCCATCTGACTTACTATACACTACCAGCACCAAGTACGCAAAATTAACAATAGGTCAGATTGGAGCGTGATATTCTTTGTGTCAAAGCCCATGTAACTAACTGTTCGAGACTGTTATCGTAGCATGATAGGATATATATCTTTTTTTTATTGTCTTTCTCTTGGTGAATCGATGAAAACATTGTAAATGCATAAGACATGATTCATACATGCAATCATTCAAATCTTTGAGTACAAAAGATCGTGAAGTTTTGTCAAACTTAGTTAAGCTGTTACTCTTCGTCGTTCATTTCCATACTTTTCCCACTTCAACTCTTTACTTTTTATTCCTTCATATGTCACGTTAATCGCCATGTGTTCTGCTAGGAAAGTAAGTGGATTTTATTTTATCTCAAACGCCTGAAAAGTCATTCTTATTTCTACCCATTTTTATAAACCAGGAAGATTAAAAATTAACTTAAATACCATCTCTTGGCTAAAGATGAATAAGCAACTTAAAAAAAAACAAAAAAACATAAAGAGATACATTGATACCACGATAAAAACCCTAGTGCACCATGACAACACAAAAACGTCTTTCTAACAAGATTTATAATAACGGACTACATGCTTTTCAACGTTTTTTCTGTTTGCCTTGCTAACTTTTTCCATCGATGAAGATGTCGCTGGTTTGGCCTATGACGGCGCAAAAAATAATTGGTCGCATGTAACATATCTATCACGAGGGTGATGTTAATTTATTTTCATGCGTATAGATCATAGGTCATACCTTTTAATTCATCAAATCTCTTCGCCGGTGTTTTGTGAAGTTTTCATTTTTCATATCTGTGTTACGCGTATCTTGTTTAGAATAGTATCCCATATGTTCAATTTTAAAACATTTGGATCTATGCGGTATTGAAATATTGGCATCGTTTTATGGAAAGAATGGGGCTAAAGATGATAAGCGAATTTAGAATTATGAATTGTATGATTCTTTGAAAAGGTGTGCTATTTGGTTATTTGGTAGTAGATATGGGTTCAGACTAAGACTTTTGTTTTAAATATATTTATTTTTCGTGTGAACATGGGGGACACAAACCGTTTGTTAGTGTGTCTATTCGTTTTGTTTGTGGCGATTGGAAATGTTAACAGCGTTCACAGAAACAGTAAGTATGACTTAAAGATAATTAGCAAATTTCTGCGGCTAACTTCCTTGTTATTCGTCCTGTTCGTATTTCAGTTGGACCCATTCGAGTCACCTCCACATGGCTTTTCTTATTATGTTTATTTCTTTATAAATGGATTTTGACAATTATGTTGCCTCCTGAATCTTGTAGAAATGATGTTATGTTTGTTGAAGAACTGCTATTTCTCATTCATTTAAAAGATGAACAAATAAACAATAGAGTCTATATGCTGTTTGTATTGAAGATTGGCAAAGGTATAAGTGTTATGTTGAAATGAAAATTCTAAAAGATATCTCGGTAAATAAATAGCTTTTAGCAAAATCCAACAAAGCATGTAACAGGAAATTACCTAGATACATATGTATTGCTTTTTTTAGACGTATTCTTTTAAATATCAGGAAACATTGAAGTCCGTCTTGTTATTACTCGGCCTTGTTAACGTTGATCATGTGTCAGTGAACATATACAATTAAAGGTTTTGTTGGAACTATTTCAATGGAATTAATATAGAGTTGCATACCCAGCTAGGCTTGTTTTGGAACTTTTAAGTTAAGTACGGCTTGCTGAGCCGCCACGAATTCATTCCATTGTAGTTGTCTTAGTTCTGACGTTACGATTAGTTTGTCTCCTGCTACAAATTGTAAGCGTTGTGATAAAACCTGTTAACGGTATGTGTACTGCAAAAAATCAAGCAAAAAGATTTTACAAAGTACATATTTAAGAAAACTCGTCTTATATATATATTTCTTTATGTTATTTGTTAACGAATTGGCACTTTGCACCGAGATTACACAGTTTGTCCATGGCAGTTGGTCACGTTTTCTATTGACGACAATACTTATCACAGACAGTTATATCTGATTCTATGACAGGGCTGATTTCAGTCCGTGACAATTGTCGTCGTTTCCAGTGGTCTGTTTAAATTGGATCCTTTAATTCCTTTAAATTGAGTGAGCACCTTTTCAATGAAATTGCGATACCGTTACCATTATCAATGGAAAAGAAGCTCCTTGCTTGTTTAATGGCCATAGTGGATTGACTAATCTTGGTAGAACTATTGGATCGTGTATTCTGTATTCAGTCGGAAACTTCTTTCTCACAAAACGTTTCCGGTTTACCTTACCTGGTTGTGACACTACATGAGGCTTGTCCTTGATAGATGGATCACAAAGGCGAATTCGCAGGGTTATAAGAGTGCAAAATTGATATATGTATCTAATGATAAAGTTTGTTTGTGGTAATCAAAGCTTTTGTGTGGTCTACGAAAGTATTTAAATTATGCTAATATAGTCGGTGTATATAATGAATATATTTGGCTTAGGGTCTTAGATGTGAAGACGAACTTGTGAAACTGAGACCTTGCAAAATAAGAACATATAGTCTCTTTTCAAAGCATTGATGCCTCAGTAAAATTTGTTCCATATGCAATCGATGTTTCGTGTAATTAGAAAACTATATATGTAATCACCATTTTATCTTAATTTCTTTCAAGTAACATGAAGACCAATACACACGTTCATTGCATCTTCCCGATTTATTACAGCTGTGGGCGTCACAAGGTCGAGAAGCATCATAAACCAGCAGCAACATGTCCGCCGCCTGGGTCCAAGCCGACCACAACAAACATCCGGGTCCTTACAGCCGCGGATACACACGAACCAATTCCAACGTCGGGAACCAGTTGGTTCGAACGTCATAGATCGGCCTCGTTTTCAACGCCCGATTCAACCAGCACATGCGCATTCAACATCTCAAAAGAACGCACACGTGGACCTTCCCGGTGAACACGGGAACCATTCTCCGTTTCCGGTTGTCCATAGAGAGCGCAGTACCAGCTCTCGAACAGGCGGACACCAGAGAAACCAGGGAAACCGGGGAAACCGTGGTGCGGCTACCATGCAAAAAGAGCCGCCGGTTATATTCCTGAATAGGGAACGAATTCGGCGTCAAAACAGATTGAGGATGGAGAATATGCGACGACAAAACCCTGCCCCGCCGGATGTTGAACCATCGACGTTTGAGCCGGGGGCCAATCATTTCCCAAGGGGCCAATTTCCGTTTCCGGATGGACAGACCCGACGAACACAACCTTCCAACACGTTCGACCGACATATTCAAGACACTCGCCGATTTCCGGACGCGTCATCACCGCCGTACAACCAAAATTCTATTTATACACCAGGCGGGGAGTACCCAGTGGATATGACGTCATTTCCGGAAAGACCATTTCCCTACCAGGGATCACCACCTGTAGACAACAACATGTTACAAGAACCGCAGAATTACCAACATATAATGACGTCTGTCGACCGGATGCTTGACGCGCTTCCGATTCCCATGAGAAGAATGTTGCGCATGCGCAGACGAATGAGACGGTTGCGAATGTTTGGAAGGTTCGGACGCTTCCAAATGGGCCAGGATACTCCGCCTTATAACCAGTATTCGATGTTCCCGCCAATACCACCTTACGGTATTCACACACCGCCGCTGTTGTAATCGTTGACGTTTGTTGGTATCCAAAATTAAAGGCGGCTTAGAAATTCACGATATTCTTGTTCCTTTTATAGAAGAACTCGTGTTTTCATGCTCCTGTAGAATTTTGGACGTTTTTATATATCCGTGTACGAAGTTTGCTAAGGTGTGAGAAGTGATTTCCGCAAACGTCATTAGGGAAGTAACGTCCAAAATTGTTTTGGTGTGTTTCGGACGTTTATTAATGTATGATCGCTTAGAAGTTGGCTGAGCTGTCCGGAGTCTGTTCAGATACCATGGTAAATGGAAGAGAACTCAGCAAACTCTGTGAGCGATCTTTTCGATTTGTTTCGAAGCCATTACACATGAACTTATGGCGGAAAAAGGGCACATGTTCTTCAGAATTGATGATTTGCTTTTAACTCTTTGTTCAACTCAACTTTTTCTAATTGGAGCACTGTCAACAGTGCATACATCCTTCGTTAAACAGTATAATTGCTTAGAAACAGTCTTTCTAAGTCATTGACTTTTTTCTTAAACCAACTGTATTTTCATATCATGAATTGGAGGTTGTTACATGTACCATATACTACAATGGTCTATGTAGTAAAAAGTGAATACTGCACTGTTGTCATGCGATAAAATAAACAACGCTTTTCGAATGCGCAAGACGGGACGAACTCTTTTGACGAGACGTAATTTTCAATTCATGACGTTAATGGTTAACGATTTTTAAAAACTGTTTATTCAGTTAATATGACGTGTTCCTATCGATCATTTGTACTTGTCATCCAGAACCACAATGTTAAAGTTTTACATTAGGCAGCGGCTGTTAAGTGCTTACATCATGTACCGCAATGCATTCCTTGGTTATATCAAATGCATTTCGAATTTTATGTTACGCCATGGGAGAAAATTTGAAACAAGGAAATGAGATAAACTCTTAACCAATAAATCCTTTGATTCCATTGGTTTGCTTTTTGACAATTCGAATACTAATGTTGGAAAAGTGGTTTATCATTCCTATTTCAACCCATCCCTTTGATATCAATATAGCAATGCTATAGCCTATATTTACTTCGGTATTATGTGTGGTTAACATCAAGAGGTGGTGTTTTGGTTAAGAGGTACAATATATGATGATGAGTAAGTTGTAGAAATGTAAAACAAAATGCTTACAGTGAAGCTCCGAATCAAACTTGGTCTAGCATTAAACGTTCAATCATATGTGTTTACATCTCAAATAGAGGATGGAACGAATAATGAAATCACTTATCGAATATTCGGTAACTAATATTTGAATATATTCAAATATTCGATTTTACAACTAGTTTGATTGTAGAAAACGGCATCTTATCGTATCACCTTCTATTCTTTGAATATAGGTGTTGTGCCCTTGTAAGCGAATGCCTGGTATCACATGTCACATGTGTTAAAGGTGGGCTTTGTCTGGTCGGCAGAACGCATGGAATAATTCCAAACACTTAATTGGGGCAGCATGATGTGTATCAAACAGAGATAGTAATTGGAATAAAAATATGATTAACTTTTAAAAAAACTGAATTAACATTTGAAGGTGTTCAGGCTTCTGCTTCGGAAGTTTTAAGTAAGCTCGGGCACAATTTCTCCTTTTGCCATATGGGAATTTATCAATTGTCAGTCACAAAGATAAAACTATGTTTTCGTGCCTTATAATTGTCGTGTGATGCCTCTAATTTGAATTACTCCCAGTAGCCAAATCTATGAAGAAACTTTTGTGAATATGATTGTTCACAATCGAAACGAATAGAATTTGCCGGTTTGTTCAATCTGGAATAATCCTGCACGGGGGTGTTGTACTTTTACTTTTGACCGGTACTTTGCCAAAGGACATGCTCCGATCTAACTCGCTGTATTTTAAGGTGCCGTGCCACGTATCCATCAGATTGTAACATGGCGCTTAGTCATAAACACGATCGGCAATTTACATTTGTCAGGTTTTACTTACATAAAGCAGACGCCAGAGACATGGTTGAGACAGAACTGTCACACACAGTCCGTCCTTGTTAACCTTAGATTGCTGGGTAATTTTCTACAAATAGATTTTGTGTCGTTTGTTTTCCAAAACCTTAATTATCTGCTTAATTTTGATGAGGAAGGATACTCAGAGTATCAAACAGCTTAGATCACAGGCCAGTCGCCAAATTACTTGGCGGCTGGCCTGGATCTAACCTGTTTGCATAAGCATGAAGTCGGTTCCAGGACTATAAGGGTTAAACGCATGCATCGTTCCCTCACAAGTATGTCCATGTTAACCTTCGTTGTTCAAAGCGCGAGAGAGGCTTTACCCTCAGAATGCTGGGTAATTTTCTAAAAAATAGATTTTTGTGTCGTCTGCTTTCCAAACCCTTGATATGTGCTTAATCTTGAAGAATGATAATCAGAGTGGCAAACAGGTTCGATCACAGGCCAGCCGCCAATTTACAATCATGAAGTCGGTTCAAGCACTATAAGGGTTAAAAGCATACATTTGTCTCTCACAAGTATGTCCAAGTTGACCTTCATGGTTAAAAGTTTAAAAAAGGCTAACGGTTTAATAATACAATAAAAATATTACTCGAGGAACCTTCGATATATTGGACAATGGTATCATAAGGTGCAATCTTTCGTTTGATTGGTCTGATTTGAAATAAATTCATTAATCAGGCGCTCAGCAAGCGTCTGGGGTGATGTAAGGACGTGCCCGGGTTCCCCATTTATCTCTTCGTTTTTGTTTGGCTCTAGGTGAATTGTATCCTGGTTTTCTATACTCCGATGTATTTTCTTTTCGATATCTAGAGAGCCAGGGCACCAATATTGGCAATCGGGGAGGTCACTTTCTACAGTTAAACAACAATCATCAGATGTTGTTTGTGACTGTGATGTTCTTGTTGTTAAAATCTGCTGGTCACTCTCAGTTGTTGAATAAATGTCGGGTGTTGCTGGTGACAGTGTTGTTGTTGTTGATGTTCCCGTTCTGATTTCGTCACTACAAATATAATCAACATAATCGTCTTGTTCCTCCTCTTCCTTCCCCTCCTCCTCCTCCTCATCATCATCATCATCATCATCAACATCATCATTACCAGTAGAAGCAGTATCATCCTTATTAAACAGTGGATGGTACACCCTGTATGTTAGAGAAGCATTGACAACGTGATTACCGATTTCTGGCGTGTTAACTTCTCGTCGAGATGTCGTTTTCGGTGTAGATTCGCTTTCTTCAATGTCAACAATGTCTAACACGGGGATACTTAGTGCTCCCAGGCAGTCATCGCTTAAATCAACACGTGATGAAGGCACTATTTCCGGTTCCGGTGTGACCGGGTGTTTGACCTTTACGATGTCGTCTAAAGCTGGTGTATTTACCCTGTATGTTTTTGCGTTACAAGTACCAATGGTGTCACATGCAGGTTTCAGCAATTCTTGCGAACTATTGACTGTTTCCCCGGAGTCGTCCGTTTCGCTCGTATATGATACGAGCGAAACGGAAGATTCTGGTGAAACCATGCTATCGGCTGTTTCACATTTGTTACCCATTTCGATCATCACTTCCTTTGCACCATTGACCCCTTGTGAGTCGGCGTGATTTGGTGTCAAATTTCCTATTGGTACTTGATCAGGAGTTCCACTATCAATCCCATTAAGATGTAGTCTTTCCATCTCTTCCTTTGCTTCGTCTTCCCATATCGACTTCGACTTATCGATTGTTACCTTTTCCTTTTCGCCGTTCAGTGATCTTCGATAGAGTTCATCCTGATCGGAGAAATTGTTTGTTGTTTTGAGTGTAGAAGGCACGTCTGCTGTCCTATTTCCACTGGCATGGTTAGGACGTTTTAGGCTTTCTTTCGTATACTCTGAGACTGCCTTTATATTAGCAAGTAGCCTGCAAAAGTATGAAAGAAATGCTTACTCAAACTTATTGTGATCCAGTACATTCGTCATAAATAAGTTATTCAAAACAACCACATATATCATGTTTATGCATGCATATCAATATACTTACTATAACGCTGCTTTCGATTTGCATAGCAAATATTTGCATCAAAGTTCAAAAGAAATTCATCTGAACTACAAGCATAAGCAATGTCTCAAATAAAAATGTATCATACCTTTATAGATGCGCGTCTTTTGACAAACTCGATCAAATGAATAGGAAAGGGTGACTTTGCGAGATCGAGGTAAGCAAAACTACAACAAATGGAGATGAAGATGCGAGGAAAGAGTATCATACATAGGTTGCCATAAACAGACATTGACGCATTTAATACATGGCCAGCGTTAGATATTCGAGTATAGAACAGAGACGAGAATTAGGACCCAAAAGCTGTACGGCGAAGAGGAGTGTCCATGTTTCACATTACCGAAATATGGGGTTTTAATTTGTACGGTTCTAATTTCAAAGCAACATTAGACGACAAATGATTATGACAAAAATAAATTTCTTTGTAATATTTGAAAGAGACCATTGCGACAAGTGAATACATTGCTGAAATAGACCAAATCGTCGTTGTGTAAATGTCTTCTCCATCAAATATTATCAAAGTGAGACATTGAAGAGGAAAGGTTTTATCAGGGACGGGTGGCAAAAACAAGAAAAAGAGACATATTGGCACATAGTGCACATAGGGCTATGTTGCATGTACACGAGTCTGGTATAAAACCTACTCTGGAAAGTGACCAAGTTCATTTGCCACAAGCAGGATGTCTTTCAGAGAAGGTGCCTTAGACGGATTCTCCGAATATTCTGGCCTAACAGAATCACCAATGCAGATCTCAATCAGAAACAACATCTCTATCCATCGAGATCAAATATAGAAGATGACGGTGGATTGGCCATGCACAAAGAATTGAAGAGATGGCTATTAGAAGAGTTGCACTATGGTGGACAACTATTGGTGGACGACCTTAAGAAACCTGACATATGTCGGTTGAGAAGGAGATGAGGAATAAACGCTTGAGCTTTGGTCAAGTACGGACATGGACGAACTCTGGTTACAGCCTTATGCACAAATCAGCGCTATTGGGACTAGATAGATAAATAGATAATATAAAACCTACTCTGACTTCCAGCGCATCATCTGCTGTTGGTGCTTCATGTATTCTTCTTGCTTGGTGATTGCCATAACCAGAGATTTAATTTTGGCAAGCATCTCGTCTCGTCCACGCCAATCTGAGGAACCTGTATGAACAAATGTCATTATGTAGCACTAAATGAACTACTGATCATATTGGTACGATTACGGCATTATAGTTTGATTTACTTTGCTTGGTTTAGTATCTCTTGGACCCCTCACACATGCTTCTGCTTTTTGAAAAATTGCTGTTAAACTTATTATTTCATATACAAGTTACGACTTAATCGTAGCAGACATTTTGAGAAACCACTATGGAACAGCTTCGACGGAATAATTTCTTCTTTTGCCATAATAGTTTTTTCTCTAATATCCAATGAAACCAGGGTTTTTATACTTCATATTTCCTTTCTAGTACACTGTATGTTTGGACCAAACACAGTCCCATAATGACACATAAATTGAGCAGGTAATCTTTCTAAGATTTGCGACAGTTGGTCGAAAACCTAAGTAGCCTCCTAAAAGCTTAATGTTGTGATTGTGATAACTTGCAATGTGGTATAATAAAACATTTGTTACTTAGAACATTTCAGTATTTAACCACGGTGATATTTCAAACAAGGCACCGTCTTAACCCTTATCATGCTGGATCATTTTCTTTAAACCGATTTTTGTGTCGTCTGCTTTACAAAAACCTTGAACATCTGCGGAATTTTGATGAAGAAAGATACTCAGAGCTGCAAACAGGTTAGATCACAGGCCAGTCGCCAATTTATTTGGTGGCTGGTCTGGATCTAACCTGTTTGCATAAGCATGAAGTCAGTTCCAGTACTATAATGTTAAGGTTGTCACTTTAGACAGCCTCTACTTTGTGATAAACGAATTATCTTTATTCGCTTACAATAAGCCATTACTGATTGTAGCTTACACATAATACAGTCTGTACACGCAGTTTACAATAGGGTCATGATCAAGACAAACATTGCCGTTTTGCAACATAGAGTGATGTAACATACCCGAACCTTCATTCCCAGCTTCTTGCGACTTGAGTGACATAGGCATAGAGGTCTCGGGTATTGTTTCTGCCATACCGTCGTCGCCAGGGGTACCGTCTTGTTCCTTTAGTCTATAAGTTCGGTTAGACAGGCTCAAACTCTGATCCGACCGAAAAGTATGGATATCATCTTCCAAATCGAAACCACTGGAACTGGAGTTAATCAACGTGTATGTACAACGGTATAATGGTAAACATGTTTATAGCCATAATGTCGCCAAAGAAACTGCAACACTGGTTAAAATGAGTTAAAGATTATGTATTGATATGTTAAAATATAGCAAAACACTACATTATCTTGACACCATAACGTCTGTACTAATTATAATCGATGTTTCAAAGTGCTATTGTCAAAAATTCCATTGTTTACACTCGAGTTAAGTCTAAAACTAGCGATGAGCGCTCGGCAAAACGATTGGCGGGCACATGGTTGGAAAAGTCACGTGGTACACATAAAATGTCTGTCATTCGTTTAACAATAGCAACGACAAGATCTAAAATGGAGAATTTCTCCGATTTCATAAGCCCCCGACGCAATCGATTATAATCGATGTTTCAAAGTGCTATTGTCAAAAATTCCATTGTTTACACTCGAGTTAAGTCTAAAACTAGCGATGAGCGCTCGGCAAAACGATTGGCGGGCACATGGTTGGAAAAGTCACGTGGTACACATAAAATGTCTGTCATTCGTTTAACAATAGCAACGACAAGATCTAAAATGGAGAATTTCTCCGATTTCATAAGCCCCCGACTCTTCGGGTATTTCCGTGAGCTGTGAAATACACCTCGGACATTCGGAACACCTCGGCCATTTCTTAAAATAACCTCGGAGGTAATGGGGAGCCATTTTTGAAAGTAGATCACCAACGAAGGGCCAATCGTATCTACTCGGCAATCCCCGTAGCAAGCCGGGGATTGCCGAAAAGAGCCGATTGACAAAATATGAAACAAAGATTTGTTGATATGATCATCTTTAATGAAAAGGGTAAAAAACCCATTCAATTGTGATATATAACCAATTTGTGTGTATTCAAATACATATTTAGTGCCTGTGTGCATTTTGCGTTATCCGCCGGAAATAAGGCGAATTACCCCAGGATTTCTGGTGTATTCATGTACTGCTTACGAGGTATATCTACCGACTTGTTACGGGGATTGCCGAGTAGATACGATTGACACCTCGGATATAAGTGTAGGGTTACAACTTTCGGGTAAATCGGCATCCGCCGATGAACACCTTTTCTAAGCGTGCATGCTAAGTAGTTCAATGTGTATGGAAGTGTTGGACATCCTTTTTAATCATTTTTGATCAGTAACTCATACCAAATGGCGAACTTGTTGTTGTGACATGTATACTTGTTTCCCTTATCAAATTTAACGACTTTTTGGATTTTACAGTCAAGATCTATTTTTAGAAACGAAAGAAAGTGACGTCATTCTCGCGGGAAACAATATGGCGTCATCCCTATTATTTCAGAGGTGTTTTCTATTGGATAAACCACTGGCGCCGGATCTTAACATACGTCGTTATGGTCTGTAACCTATAATTAAGACCATGTCTTATTTATAGATATAGGTTATTATTATGGGATCCGGCGCCAGTGGGATAAACCCGATGTGCTCAGATTGCCCCCGACGTTTTACGCAATTTACCTCGTCAATTCTCGGCTGAACTCGTTTAACGCTAAATGTAAACGAACCTCGTCTTAACTCTTTTCATTTGAACAAATTACCATTTCAGTTACTTTTTATTAGAGAATTCAAAATGTTTTATGTCAATTTTCGATTGATCTATAATATAAACAAGTTTACTGTAAATGAGTACTATTTTTGCTTTAACAAACATGCACTGCCTGTTGAAATACGAAGGAATATAAAGAGTGTTGTTATAGATGCAGGATTTCATATCAAGAACTAACTACCTTAGTTGTAAATCCATGATGCTTTACTTCTAGAACTTCCGTTCTCTAATCAAAATACCCACGCATGGTCACTTTACTATAATGACAGAAAGAACTTCAATCATAGAACTCCCGTTCCATTCCGTTCCATCGAAGGTTGCTTTAGTTGTGTCACAGAAAACAACGTCAGTTCTGATGACGTCATATCATTACACATTTTCCCGTCATATCCTTTCTCGTTTTCTCATGATCAGGTATTACCATATTTTCTGTTTGATTTGACAAATCGTTTCCCAGTATTGCAAAAATGTTTCTTGCTCTTAACCCATCGACAATATTTTGTATTTTGTCACCAAACCTTGAAACTATACATCTATGAAAACAAAAATCTCAGTAAAGTATAGTGATATGTCTATGGAAGGACATTCTATTCTTAGACTAAGTGGAACATTCTTATAAAAAAAATCATTTTCAACAGAATTTTCAGCATTCTTCCAAAGTAGAATTTTGGGGAAACTGTTGCTGTTGTAAGATTAGTCAATTGAATTGATAACGTGACGAAGACGGAGAAAATGATGACGCTGCAGAAGAAGAAAAAGAAAATCGGGATAATGATGGAGACTAAAGATGAAGACGGAGAAAAACAAGAGCAAAAGATGATGAAGATGTAAAAGAAAAAGAAGATGGTGATGATAGTGACTACGACGATGATGAATACGAGGATGACGACGATGAAGACGATGAAGACGATGACGATCCTGATGCTGCTGCTGCTGCTGACGACGACGACGACGACGACGACGACGACGATGATGATGATGATGATGATGATGATGATGATGATGATGATGATGATGATGATGATGATGATGATGATGATGATGATGATGATGATGATGATGATGAGCGCAGTAATGGATCCAAATTATGTACAACGCAGTAATGGATCCAAATTATGAAAAGCACAGTAATGGATCCAAATTATATACAACGCAGTAATGGATCCTAATTTTGTACAACGCAGCAATAGATACAAATCAACGATAACGCAGTAATGGATACAAATTATGTACAACGCAGGAATGGGTCCTAATCATGATCAGCGCAGGAATGGATCCATATCATGTATAACGCAGGAATGGATCGAAATCATGAACAACGCACGAATGGATCCAAATCATAAAAAACTCAGAAATGGGTGAAATTTTTCACAATTGCATGTTTAGATCATAATTGTGACCAACACATGAATTATGATAGTTTCAGATATTGGTGTTGATTTTGAACATTACACCAATGGTTCAAAATTACTACCTTAACAGTAGTAAGTAACGATTTTGAACAATACAATAACAGATCTTAAAATGGGTCCCATTAATGAGCATTACAGTGAGTAAAGGTCAGCATTTCTCCACATTTTACTGCTATTTCGTAGATCTTAACCGTATGAGTCGGTGGTAAATTAAAGTATTGCAATCTCGGTCTGAATTTGAATAGAAAAATCCAGTAGTTTAGTCTGATTTGAATTGAAGATAAACGCCGTTTTCAACAGTATTTCCCACCTTTATATACTTCTGTTATTTCAGTACAACATTATGGTCTTTCCAAGTCGATGGCTGCTTTCACGCGGGAATGCACTATACAAGTCATGAGAGACGAATAATGTATATACATATAGCATTGACTCATTTACTGTCAATTAGATCTAGTTGCTTTCATGATGTTGCATAAGAGTGAATTTCTATAGAAAATCAGAGTTGAAGCTCGAAGGCCATTTATGTGGTTGTAGCCATGACACGCTTAGTTCACTGAAGACCATTGTCATTTGCATCGTTGGCGGTTTATTATGGCCAACAGTGGTTTTTATGGGAAATCAAGTGTCCGTCTTTGAATCGTGTTAGGAGAAAAAATGGTCAGAGATAACCTTCCGTTAACCCTTTCCCAAACAATAACGACATTTGACCACTGTGTTGCAGACGACTTGGGAAAACATTGTGGGAAAAGGAGAAGCAGACTTGCGAGTAGTAGATGATTGGAACGAATTACTAGACTGGGTGGTTAACGCAGTATAAATCTAAATGAGTTCAAGACTAAGTTAGACAAGTGCTGGCATCATAAACTTTATTTGACAAGACCCACGCATGCAACAGTATGTTCATTACGAAGACTTGAGCGAGAGTTACAGGCCTAGCCCTTTTCCTGTATAGCGGTATTAAGGTATCAAAAGAAAGAAATGTTCATTAGGGTTGATTTCATCCTTTTGTTGCCAAACTTAGTTTTTTTTTTTAATTCTACTGCATATTCATCAACACTAAGAATCATGAAGTAATGGTTGAAACATTGATCCATGAGTGATGATTGCATGACTGCTGAAAAAGTCCGAATATGATAATGACCAATTTTAATAAAGCGACATCAATGAGTAATGGTCATGCACAAAGTTAACCCAGGACATACCAGAGACATATGTATGTCTCTGGATATACACATCTTTATCTGGACCTCGTAGGGGCGTAGTTTGACTGAAATTAATGTGTAGGCAAGTCATTCTAGGTGGGTTGCAGTCTGAAATCGCTCAGGTGCGTTCTGTCATGTATTTGAGAGCACAAAAATAAAAAGTGTTTAAGCAGGAATTAGAGGTCCTTTTGTTAGGTTTTTGAGGGGGTGTCCTGAAATTAAAGTGAAGGCACGTGCCTAAAGTGCCGAAAGGAATCTACGCCAATGCCTCTATTTGCCAATGTGTGCATTAATCGGTTAATAAGTATATTATATCAACGATGTTAAAAATAATTCATTTTTCTGCAAAAAGAGAAAGATCATAATCCGTCTCAATCATCAGGCATAAAGCTTATAAGCGGAAATCTACAAAACGTGCTGTCCAGGGTACCGTTTTACTAAACAACTTAAGGAAAATATTTGCATAAGTCAAAACTGATACACATGGAATCTTCCATGAAAGTACACTATTGCAATGTAACACGTCATTGGAAGCGTCTCTCAGAGATGATTCCAATGATGTGCTACTTTGCAAAATTGCTTCGCCCAATATTGTTATAAGAGAAATTGTTGTTTTAGACTTACGCAAATCTTTTAAAGAGTAATCTGTATATCTATAGTAAAACGGTACCCAGGATCATGCACGGGAGATAATTACGTAAGCAATGTGGAGTGACCTCCCTTTGCATAGCAGCGAAACAAAGGGACGTAATTCTGCACAAAGTTGTCCATGAGCCTCAACATTTTCATATTAAACTTTGTTTTCGTAAGTATATCTTGGTGACAATTGGTTATTACCAAGTCTCTGGCTCTATTTGAATCTTGTTTCCTTCATTTTTACAAGTCTGATGTTATGAGCTCCCTCAATTGAGTCTATTCCCTTTCTTCCTTCCTCACCGAGTGACGGTTGTTTCGTCTGGTACCGGTTAGTTCGTCTAACTGGTTAAATCGCGTAAAAGGATACTCGTTGTACGTGGTCACACTTTCAGACCTCGTGAACTATTAAATGGCTATCATTATCAAGTGTCCATGGGTAATTTATTCAAATATGATGCTTAATTTCTCGAATTGTTAACCCATGATTGCCTAAAATTGCCAAACTAGCCACTCTCTGTGTTTTAATTTCTTCATATGTTTTCACTCTGTACAAACTTCACTCTAATCGTTTACTCTCCCTCTTTACGTAAACACTTAAAAGAATATTCAGTCAGTTGGATGTGACCAATATTGGCATAAGAAAAAGAAGAAAATTTTTGATGGAACTCTTTAATTTCAAGGGTCTCATGAGAGATTTGCAGAGATCTCATGACAGATGATTACGCAGAACTCATTTACACAATGTTTATCAGTTTTCCAAAATAAATTCAATATAATTTAAGCACCTTTGAAGACTAAAAAGTATTTTTAATAGAGCAGACATTAATCGCAAACGTGGCGCCAATTGATTTTTGAAAAGCATCCAATTATGATTGGACGTGTAATAATGATTTGATATGTGTAATTTATTTTTTTCCAAAGTTATCCAATTTGTCATATTTGCTTCAATATGTGTAGTGAAGAAATTATCTAAACCATTATGTTTTTGACTTTTTTTTTTTTTTTTAAACTAAAAGCAAGACTACCTGAGATGAGCTGAAACTGGGCACAACGATGAAAGAGAAGGACAAGGGCTTTAAGGAAAGTCAGCTTCTTATACTAAGGTATAAGCCGGGATGAAACTCATTTGGTAAGTGATGCATAAAAAATCTTTTGTATATCTTTTAGGCTTTTCATATATCTTTAATCATAACATTTGCGCATTGGAAAATTCTACCATAAAGATAATTAAGAAAAATAAATTTGTCTGTATTATACTATATGAGCCAGGATATACCAAGAGATGGGTACATTGTAGCATGATCTTTTACTGCTTTAACCCATTACCAAACAATTACGCCATTTAACCACTTTGATACAGACGACTAAGGAAAACATTGTTGGAAAAGGAGAAAATGCTTGTAACGAGCAATTTTTCCTTTTCCAATAATGTTTTCTGCCCTATCTGAAGATTTTTTTCAAATGTCATCTCATTTTGAAATTTCGTCTGCAAACTCTTCCAGTTTGGGACAGTCGAAAAATTGGCGTTGGGTAAAGCCTAGGTTAAGGCGTAGCATGACAGGGAGTTCATCATGTGGGATATTTTTGGCTGGTTTGATTTGTAAGTAACAGCAGATGACTTAAAGAAATTATGACAAATAAGAGTATTGCTTGTCACAAACTAATTCCTCTTTTATTACAATAGTTATTTGGTTCAATTGCTTCAGGGTTAAACCTTTGTATTTTCGGGAAAAAGGGGGGGGGGTGGGAATCTGTGTACCGAGACTAGTAAAATTACCTTAGAACATGAAGTATGAGGTGAGGTCTCCATTTAGCCTGGACTTCCTGAAATTGTAAGCTGTCACATTTCAGAGAAATTAATTTGAAATCGTTTATCAATGTCATTTTGTCCAAAATTGATATGAATTACAGATGCTCATTGAAATCAAAGTAAAATTTGTAGGTACAGCTGTATGTACTTACGAAAATGGTAGGGGTTTTTACTAGAAAAGTTTTCATTACCAACAAAAAGGGCAGAATGTTGTCTCCAAATTCCATGTTCATTCCTTGATTAAATGGTAAAGTGTTTAAAGTGCTTGATGTGGTGACTGTTATACATGTGTGATTTTCATGCATGATATGATACCCATCTGATTCACCATTCTTCATTTGCAATACATGTTATTGTTTTATAATACACATTAAAAAGTTAGGGTAAATTACATGTATCATTGAAATATATACAATAAAAATGCAACATTCTTGGAACTGCATTTTTTAGTTTATAAACTATTGCATTACTTAAAGGCATACTTGCACTCATGTACACTAAAATTCTAGAATAATTGAAAATTATCTTGAAATTATCTTGAAAGTACTTTAATTTCCCTCTTACAGAGGAATTGAGACGGTAACACGTTCACAGGATACTTTAAAAACAGTGAATATGATAAGGTTTGTTTACAATTAGCGCTAAAACAAGGTCCGCAGAAAATTGTCAGGAACAAAAAAAAAACCCATAAATTTTCCATTTTGAACGTTCATTTTGTGAATATTTGAATGGATGTCAGTATTTTCATGTGTTTCACATAGTTTTTCTAACCAGGTGATCCCCACTAGTTAATCCCAGGGCTCCTTGCTCTTTTAAATGTTACTCCAATGTAAGCAATGAAGTTGAATTGGTGGGCAACAAATTTGTAAAATAGCACCTTGTAAAATAGATGATAGTGCAGGTGTAATATTGTAATGGTCCTATGTTTATTTCGCTATGTTTCAACATATTCTATTATAATGTATAACTCATCTTATCCAGTTTTGCAGTTTTTCTGAGTGCTAGTATGTTTAATGATAATGTCTGGTTACACCTAAATCTTCTGTTGAATTATTTTAAAGAATTGAAGAATTTCACTTTTTCATCTTCATTTTCTGGAATCTGAGGGCTGCTCCTTATTAATACAAGGTGGATATTTCCTGTCTTTGTATTATGTTTTAGATAGAATTTTATATTTCATTCTTTTTATATGGTGTACTAGCCTATGATTTGAATGGCCAAGTTCATGTATGCACAATGCCTCAATCAATGTTAAAGAAGTATTGAAGTGTTTAAAGAATCAAAACATCTTTTTTTCCTTCTCTGCATGGTAAACAGTATAACATACAATGAACTCAATGATTTACCTTTTAGATCATTTTATTTCAGAAACTCAATGATCAACCTTAGGGATGGCTGATGAATGGATAGTCACAAAATGGAAGTCCTGAAACTTTGATATGGGATAGTGTCAAGATGGATCCAATAGATGAAGGATTGTGCACTTGATTGTAATGACATCATGGTTATTCACTTTCAGTGATGTGAGTGTTTTTATTGATTTATTGGAAAGATGATATCTGTTTTTCGTTAATATTTCTGTTATCAAAGATATGTGAAAGAGGTGCCATGAAACACGAGCTTCTTTGCATATTTATACATTGTATATTGTAACAAATCATAAGGGATGTCACAAGACCTCATGAAACTTCGTAGGCCCTAGGCCCTTGACTGACTGAAATCCCAGAGGTCTGACAGAGACCCTCTTCGGTCTGACAGATTTTTACATAGACAAAGAAGAAAATGTTCAGTTTGGTCCTACTGGGGCTCTCAGAGTATCGAGAAGTCTGATGTCACTAGTGCTTTCTTCTTGTAATTAGTATTTTCAAAGTTTTTTTAAGCTAATTGAATAATTGGCACACCAAAGACAATGGTCTTGTTTCGAATAAGCATGATTTTATACCAGTTCAGTTCATGAACATTTGCAAGTTTTGTTTAGCTTAACTTTTTTGTTCATAGCTTCATGAACTGGAACTATTAGGTCTACTTTAGCTGGCAAAACAAGATTAAACTACGAAATGATTTCTTTCCCATTTTGTAGAAATTAGACATCTCAAAGTTTTTGGAAGGTTACATATTGTCTCATGGAATGATGTCATACTTAAAGTCTCATTAATGTTTCTCATAATGTAAAGTGTCATGTGTATTCAAGGGCTAAGAATCTGAAGTAAGCATGCTAGAAAGCTTAACTGGGATTTGAACCCAGATCTTCCTCAGAAATATGAAGACGTTCTTACTAGTTGAGCTATTAAACTTGAATCTAGCTTAGTATAATTATTATTAATTATTGTCAGATTATAGCTTTACTTTCATAACTGTGTGGTAAAGGCTTCATTTGGACGGTGCAAGACTACATAAAAATTCATTAAGGAATTGTTGTTCCAGGTCTCTATAAAAAAGTGTTTAATTGATAGATTTGAGAAAATAAGTCTTACAAAATCATTCTTTAATACACATGCATTTTAATGAAGCACTTCATGAACTTCTAGCCCCCAAATTGATATCAATAATCTTGCGTGATTCAATTGTTAAATTGGCAGACTTGGAACTCCAAAGTCCTGGGTTTTAGCTCTGCAACTACCTCTGGGTTTGTTGGAGTGTCCTTTGGCAAGACACTTAGTCTAGTACTGGTGAATCCAGGAGAGACGTGACATCATTAAAAAGTTATTGACTCAGCGTACAACCTCATAGAAACAAACCAAAAGCACAACTAACCAAACTTCATATAGACACAGTAGTAAATTCAATGTATTGGTATAATGATAATAATATAACAAGGGACTTCTTAAGAGTACACATTCATTGTACAGTGATCTTTTTCAATTTTGGGAATGGGTCCGGTACCAGATAAATTGGGAAAAATCATGGTGTTTTTCTCTAAAAAAAAAGGAAAGTATTCAGGAATGAATAATTTCATACATGAGCTTTATTGGAAAAAATAGCCAGTTAATTTGATTGGGAATGGGTCTGTTTTACGGTACCAAACATATTAAGAAAAAATCACTGCTGTAACAGAAACTTCTTTTTCCCATAACCTTGAGACTTACAAATGTACACACATTAGTGAGGAATTACTAAGCCTGACTTGTCTGACTCGGGACTTTTTGCCACAGGACAAATAGATTTTCTATTTGCTTTTGTTCGCAACACGAGAGATTGCCTGAAATAAAAAGCCTATTTTCAATTCTTATTTCTTCGGTGATGATTCACGTCTTTAACATGAAATATAACCCATGTTCCTACCACTCAAAATCACTTGGCTCACAATTTATTTACCTCACATGAAGCCTCTGAATGGAAGCAGTAATTATCGGAAAAAACAAGCTCCTTTATTGTGGCAATGTTCCTGAGTTGGGTTGCAGTAAACATTCTTCACATAAGCTGAAACAAGCTCCCTTATTGGCTAATTGTATCTATGTTCCTGAGTTGGGTTGCAGTTAACATTCTTCACATAAGCTGAAACAAGCTCCCTTATTGGCTAATTGTATCTATGTTCCTGAGCAGGGTTGCAGTAAACATTCTTCACATAAGCACAGCTGAAACAATCTGCCTTATTGGCTAATTGTATCTATGTTCCTGAGCAGGGTTGCAGTAAACATTCTTCACATAAGCTGAAACAATCTGCCTTATTGGCTAATTGTATCTATGTTCCTGAGTTGGGTTGCAGTAAACATTCTTCACATAAGCTGAAACAAGCTCCCTTATTGGCTAATTGTATCTATGTTCCTGAGCAGGGTTGCAGTAAACATTCTTCACATAAGCGCAGCTGAAACAAGCTCCCTTATTGGCTAATTGTATCTATGTTCCTGAGCAGGGTTGCAGTAAACATTCTTCACATAAGCACAGCTGAAACAAGCTCTCTGATTGGCTAAGCATATCCTACCAACCTCTTGATGCTCTTGTTAATACTGTCACTTATTTCATCTGGAAATGTTATACCATATGATATTCACACTCTTTTAATTTCCCTAAATTGGACATGTTACCTTAACCTTAGATACGGACAAGTAGAGAATTGGGTCTTACTTGTCTGTGGACAAGTTGAAAATTTTTATAATTATTGCAACCCCTGACAAACTGCTAGGTCAACACAACAAACAGCTATTCTGTAATGTTTTAAATTTGTTCGTCAAAGAAAGTTTACCTTCTTTACTTAAATAAAAACAAGCCTTAGAATAAGATTTATCTGCTTCAGATTCTTGACTTTTGTTTTATTTGATGAAGAGTAAATCTTTATAAACTGTTATGCTTCTTTATTGTGAGTCAAAAGAACTATCCACATGAAGACATGAAGAGACGTACAATAGAAGAGTAGAGAGCAGAATCAAAAGAGGATGGCTCCATACACTATGTTACAGGATGGAATTACCATTAGGTAAGTGATGTTTCTTGCCTCAGTGGTGTCTGGTGTTGTCTGGTGTTGTCTGTTGTAAAGCCACAAAATATTTGAATACTTAGTCATTAGCCCCTTAATCCATGATAGTTTGATTTGAGGCATCAGTTGCAGAAGATTAAAGAGAAAATTGTGAATACGGGATGGAATGCTAAAAAATAAATTCTTAATTCTTTCTCATTTTGGTTTTAACACAATTTCTTAAAAAAAATTCAGATTTTTAAGCCAAATTAATTCTGTGTGCCGATATTTGAGAGAAGTCCCATGAAGAAATGGATTAACAAATTCCAAGTTAGATTATCTAAACATCATATGAAATCAATTACCGACTCTCTAATGCTTTTTTTCTATCAAATTGATATGGAGTTGGCCCGGTATGATTTCCTCCCATCTCCACTTTAAACAGCAAAACAGAAAAGATATTCCAAATAGACCTTTCCAGAAAGGGTTGTTATCTCCCTTGTCCTAGTTACACCCCTTTGGGCTCTCTGCTTTTGATTTTTACTTCCTGTTAGCTAACATATTTTGACATATGGCTTGCAAACATGACTGAAGAAGAGAAATCTTTGCTCAATGTCAGCTATATATGCAACACATTTTTGATGGCAAAGCTATAACTTCAACACCATTTCCAATCAACATTAGAGTCAGAAAAGCTTTGCTGACATGGGTGAAATGTATTTACAACTGAAATGAAAATAGTGAAAAGTAAACTAACAAAAGTGAAATCTCAAAGGTCACATAATAACCATAGGTTTACAGGGTTTTCTTAAAGAACCCATTGCCGATGCAAACCATTGGTTTAAATCCCTTGTGAATCAGTTTTTTCATGCCCAGTCTTACAGTCTGATAAAAGAGGGTTGTCTGACTGAATCAGTAAGATCTCAACCTGGATCTGTTACTTCAAACCTTAATGAAAACCCTGGGTTTTACTATGGAGACTCTCAGAGCATAATTGGCCTTGTGAAATTATCATAGTTAGATACATGATGATAAAAATACATAGATTTTACTGTTAAAGCGAAGATCCATTTTTTTATCATTACCGTTCAAAAAATACTGTTCTTTAAAGTTTGAACTATGTAAATGATCCTTTCTCATGAATGGATTTGACTAAGGTCTTAATCAATGTGCCTGTTTTATGATTGTTTTAAATCAAATACATAATCCTTTTAGAACTGACATCAATGAATTTCTATCAAGCTTAAAACAGAACAGAACATATCGTTTAATCTTCCCAAGTATACATGTTATACAATAAGGGAGTACAAAGTGTAAATTCAAATGATTGAAATAAAGTGAGCAGCGGGAAAGTTCATAAGAGACAGAGACAAAGACAGAAAGAAAGACAAAGATGCATTAGTTGTTTAGAATTATAAAATGGAGAGACAAATAATAGAAAATAGTATAAGCTACACACTTGAATAATGATTGAAATACGGTAAAACATATTTGATTGGTTAGAAATTTAAAAGTGAATGCTTTCATTTCACAAGCTTACTGGAACAATGTGTGAAAAAAAACCTAACAATTGTTGTAGCGGTGCTCTCCTAGAATTGGTACCAAAAGAGCCATTGGACTTATAGTGATTTGTCTGAAATTGAATGATAGTTGTATGCTGTAAGGTACAAACAGTGACAGAAGAAGAAGAAAAAAAAGTTTGAATGAATATGCAAATGTACATGTTTACAAAATAGAATTCATGAAAGAAATGACACACATGTATAAATCACATTATACAACAACAGTTTACACAATGGAAAGAGTTAGCTTTCACTGCACCTGTAAACTTTGGCAGTCGTGAACCATTTGAAATAAAAAAGAGAAGAAAAAAACCCGCAAAGATGCACTGTTTCATGTACAATCTAAGCATCAATAACGAGACATCAAACATGGTCTGGTTTGTCAAAACTGAAAAACGGAAAAGTGAAAGTGAACATGTACATTGTGTCATAACTGTATGGTAAAGTATGTTAGACATGACATATCGTGACAAAGTGAAAATAAATCTAAAAGCGTGAAAAAAAAAATGATGATGAAGTTAGAACATGTGGTGATTACCATAATTTCATGTTTGTAAAGATAAATTGATTATTGTCAGTTTTCCCCACATCATTTCGGACAAAGGACCACATAACATTGGTCTACTTTCATACTGTCTAGCTTTGATTTACTGTTGACAAATGCTTTATATAATAAGACAGAATTGTCCGAATGTGTACAAAAATGTAATGTAGGGACAGCGACATAAATTTATCACTCCATACCTGATATCTTAGATGTAAATTATTAACTTAAATTTTTAGCATGTTTGAATAACAATAAGAGGGTTATAAATCAGGACAATATTTGCATTTATTAAACTCAAATGACTTAAATTCTATATACCATGTTTTTTATCAGCCTTGTACTGATGTACCACCTGGGAATAATCCAAAAAGTTTTTTGATTTTTGATACAACATAAAGGTTAGAATATTGAAATGAAACTTTCAAATACCATGTAAAAAATAATTCCATGAAAGTTATTAGTGAATGATTAAAAAAAAAAGATAACTTCAATACAGGCTAAAAAAGAGATGTTGGCTAACCTGTGGTTATAATTCATTGAGATAACAAACTGTTTTCACAATACATTCTTTTAGGGGCCTCCGTGGTCTAGTGGTTAGAGTACAGAACTAGAAATCACATGGCCCCTCTCCGGGTGGGTTGAAATCCTGAGAGGGATATGGATTTTCATGAGAGGCAGTCTCCCAACTGACTTACGGAATGCCGATGGTTCTACCCGCCTTGACCAGCCCTTGTGGGCAGTTGAGTAAGGGGTCTTCCTCCATCATTAAGAGTCGGGCATCGCTACATAACTGAAATAATGTTGTTGTGATGTAAAACCCATATACAAAAAAACAAAAAAAAACCATTCTTTTAACACTCGTATTCTTTTTTCACCATCACATCACAACAGAATATCAAATTACATCTCCCCACTACTCAATTATATTCATAAGGCCAAAGTGTGTATGGCTTGGAAAGAATATTGTCCATTAATTGTAAAGAAATACCTGCAGCATGGATAGGTGCGCTGCCTGTACCTGTATGACTGAAGAATTACTATATACAGCTTAAAATACTTTTTCGGCCAACCAACAAACTCACAATTCAATGTGGACTAGCTTTGATATACTTGCAGTAGATGTTATTAGTCAATTTTTATGTGCGATAAATTGCTTATAATCAGCAATTTTGTCTTTTTATTACTACATACTGAGAAAAGGATGAATTTATTCTCTCATCAAAGTTCTCTCTAAAGACTTCTGCAACAGATGCATCAAAGTGAGGTTATATTTTATAAGGAGTTAACTCTATTGATGCCTTAACCACATTTTCATCTTAGGGCTTTTATATTTTCCCTGCTGCCTTAAACAAATTTGTATCTAACAACTTTTGTATTTTCCCTGCCACAAGTCATTTTCAGTTAATTCCATCAGTTATGTAATTAACAAAGTGTTGATGATTTATGTAATTTTAACCCATGAAATGGCAAATATGCCTTGAGATATGAGGATATATTTTTTTCTTCTGGTCACTGGTCAATCTCTCTCTCTCCCCATTGCCTAGAGGGTTCCAATACTGAGCTTTGCTGGGACTGTTTGAATTGTTCACGACACAGATTGTTTACTCTTACAGCCATCTGCATTTCCTCTCTTTGTCTTGAGGTGATACTAAAATTGAACAATGGTAATTCTCACAAATTTCTATACATCTTTAATTTTGTATTTTCAGTGACGGTAGAAGACGTCTCAAACAGCTTACATAGCCTGATGGTCAGAACAAGCTAAAAGCATACAAGACAGACTCTAGAGGATGTAAATTCATAAAACCAGTACAAGTCTGAATTGATCCTAATCAGGAGAAACTTTCTCCTGAAGTATAGACCGATTAATGCAAAAGTAATTTTCAAAGAGATATCCAGTAACTATGAAAAAAGACACAATATTGTAAACTCGGATTGTGGGTTAAAAATAATCAGCCTTGAAGGATTTGCAAGGGATCCATGGTTGTGAAGATGTAAATGAATGGGAATTCATGTTGGTCATCCTATGCTAAAATTCAGTTCATATCTGAAATTTTGCCTTGGAAAAGTCCTCAATTTCCTAGAGTTGTACTGGTAGGTTTCCCAGGAAGTATCATTAAGTGCACTGGCACCTCAATACGCCTTTTTTAGCTCACCTGAGCACAAAGTGCTCAAGGTGAGTTTTTGTGATCGCCCAATGTCCGTCGTGCGTTGTGCGCCGTCAACAGTTTCTACATCTTCTCCTCCTAAACCATTGAGCTAATCTTAACCAAACTTCACAGGAATGTCCGTTGGGTGACGCTCTACAAAAGTTGTTCAAAGAAATTGATTCCATGCAGAACTTTGGTTGCCATGGCATGAAAAAGGGGGAATTTCTGCAATTTTTAAAAAATCTTTTTGTCTGAAACCACTGGTCAGAATTCAAAACAATTTCACAGGAATGTTCTTTGGGGGCCCCTTTTTAAAAGTTGTATAAGAATTCTGATATCTCAAAAAACATGGCCACCAGGCTGCGTTGAACTTTGAAGGCGTTTTTGTTTTCACTCTATACATGAATGCTAAAATTTATAACTTTACAAACATCTTTTTTTTCCAAACCTCTGGGCCAATTTCAATGAGATTTCATGTGAAGCATCCCTAGTTGGAGGGGAGAAAGATTTGTCAAAAAAGAATTAGTCATATGACCAAAATCTCTGCTATGCCCATATTTGGTAAAAACCTTAAAAAAAATCTTCTTGTCACAAACAAATAGTCAGATTTCAAAATATTTTCACAGGAATGTTCTTTGAGGGCCTCTTTTTAAAAGATGTTCAAAGAATTTTGATATTTTGAAAAGCATGGCTGCCAGGGTGCATTGAACTTTGAACACTGAACACGTTTTGGGTTTAACTATATACATGTATGCTAAAATTTGTAACTATACAAACATCTTTTTTTTTCCAAACCCCTGGGCCAATTCCAATGAAATATCATGTGAAGCATCCCTAGTTGGAGGGAGAAAGATTTGCTAAAAAAAGATAGTCATATGACCAAAATGGCTGCCATGCCCATATTTGGTAAAAACCTTAAAAAAATCTTCTTGTGACAAACCACTGGTCAGATTTCAAAATTATTCCACAGGAATGTTCTTTGGGGACCGTTCTATAAAGAATGTTGAAATTCTTTAGATATCTCGAAAAACATGGCCGCCAGGGTGCATTGAACTTTGAACGCCTTTTTGTTAACAATTTGTGCAAGTATGGAAGAATTTTAAACAAAATACATCAATATCAATTTGGATGACCAAATATGCCAAAATGATCACCAAAAATGGCAATAATAGATCATACTGGACAAAAGTGCAGGCTGACCTTCGTACATACAATCTGTAAAAGTAAAATATTCAGTTTCCACATTGTAAGAATTATGTACCATTTTAATGTCCAACATCAAGCATAAAGTGTCCAACTTGTAAAATTCGGGGAAAAATGGTCAATGCATAGAAGCACAAGAAACTCTGTGTAAAAAGTAAAAGCAATGTTTCTAACCATTCTTCAGATAGGTGGTAATCTCAGGTGAGCGGTTCTATGGTCATTATGGCCCTCTTGTTTTTGAAAAAAAAAATATGTCTCATACCCTAGAAAAAAGGGGAATCATATGTAATCCTCTTGAGCTGAACCTGTGTTTGTGATGCTCTCTCCAAAGTTATGTCCCTTTAAACCTAGCCATACATTTATGCATTCATAGTTTATGGAGCAAACCTTTTTCAACAACTTAAGAGGGATTGCAGTGTCAAAACCATGAACTGATATTTTAAGGCATAATTGATACATTCCTTCCAGAGTTATGTCCCTTAAACAGTTTTGTGTCCAATGGTTTATTTAGGCTAAAAGCTATGGCTGGGTATAATGAGCTTTATTTGACAAATTTCTTGATTTCTTTTTTGTGAAAGTGTTTGTTGCTTTGTGTTTTTGTTGTTGTTTTGTATTTCAGCTATAACAAACATTGCACGAAATCCTTATACTCTACCAATATTCCAGTTAACAATTGCAATAAAAATTTTCTGTTTTGATTTCATTTACAACAGCGATTGTAACTAAAGTAATATAAAAAATCATTATTTGACGTTGCCTGGCTTATACTGCTATGGCTTTGCATTACAAGTGATTTTATTTTGGAAGTTCTTTTCCTTTTCAAAGGTCTGTAGGGTAGTTGATCCTTATTTGATCCATTAAATATGGGCGTGGCAATTTTCTGTCCGCCATGGTGCTGGTTAGTTCCCAAGAGTGTTGAATGAAAGGTACTTTATCGATATAACTGAAACTATGGTGGCATGGTCATGACCAATAGATGAATTTCATATTATATATCTGGTTGATTACCCAGTAAAGGACATCAATGGATACTTTGTTAAAATGATAAAACTCAAACTTTGGTAACAAGGTGTTGCCCATCCGATGAATTCATCTGTCTTTTCATCAAACATTTCTGGTTGATTACCCAGAATGATGTATGAATTTGTTATTGTATTATTGAACCTCTTAAGATACGAGACACAATAATTTCACAGGCTAATCAATTATCTTAATGTTGATAGATGTTAATGGAGTTCTTGCAATATTTGTTATTTTTCTTGAATATTCGGCCCTGTGTTCCATTATATACATGCAGTCCAGCACTCAACAAAGTCTGTATCAATCATTTAAACTTGGCTGGTAATCTAAAAACTGAAATAGTAAATGTCCCATTAATGTATGCATCTTAACAATCTGAAAGAAAGGTTTGTAATGTTAAAACAAATGATTCCTGAATGAATTCTCATTCACAAGTTTCTATCTCAGCTCTGTAAAATTCTTTTATAAGATTTCGGAAAGTTAGAACAATTATTTGTAATTGCTTCTAACCCAATTGATATACTTCATGTGCATTTTAGACATCTGTATTCAAGGATGGGGGCGCTTTTAGTGACAATGAATTACTTAAATGGTTTTAAAAATAACCTTTCAACTAAATAATTTTGTAGAACCCCCATCTTTTCTTTTTAAATGATAAGAAAAGATGTTATGCTGGTAAGGAAAAACCAGCTTCCAAAGCTATATTGATCAACCATCAAAACTTAACATGTTTAAAATATATACCCAATTACAGAAATAAGGTTTCAAACACATGTACCATGTCATGTGAATATACAAATTTGTTATTTCCTTTATCTATTAGTGATTACTTTTACTATCAATGCCATTTAGCAAGCCATTATTCTCTTTTCTTGTACTGGTGACCCAGGAAACTTTATGTTTAAGTCAATTATTGAAAATGGTGTTAAACCTCTCTTAAAAAGGAAGGGAATGAACCAACAAGAAAAGTTTTTTTCTAATCTGATAAAATGTGAACATGTTAGAATAAGAAGTTCTATGAATAGTGTTGCCTATGCCTGACCATTCAATGACAATATTTATATTGCCTGCTTACTGGACTATGACCCAGAGAGTAATTTATGACCAAGTGCATTGGTGCAACTGGAGCAATGTTCATTTCCCATTCAATCCAAATAGATTTAAAATATATATATCACTTAAAAGATAGGATAATGTATTATACCTCCAAGTAGAGATGGCTGATACAGATCTTTGTTGAGTGTCCCGACATGAATAACATTGTATGACTCTCTCTTGTTACAGCCCTGTTTTATATGTTCTTACACAGGTTTAGTCTTCAGACCTAACAGTGATGTTCATCCCCTTTCCTCTTTTCAATTTAATTACAGTGTAATTGCACCAAATGGTTGAATTTAAATATGATAATTTATCTACAAGATTTTCATTAAAGCATGAATACTTGCTGCTATGCTGGTTTCACAAATTAAGGAACAAGTCTGCAAATCATGACATTTTTATTGAATTAGTTCACTGAATCCAATACTGGTAGATCATCCAGGGGACAAGGTCAAATGTCATTCAGCCGCAAAGTTTTCATATGAGCAGGAATATTTGCTGCTATATTGGTTTCATCAATTTATGAATAATCATGCACACTTTTTGCATACATTTTCATGTTTAATCTGTAGATGGGCACTGACTTTAGTACTGGTAGATCATCCAGGGGACTAGGTCATGTGTCATTCAGCAATGGTTTCATTTGAGTAGAAATACTTGTTGCTATGTTGGTTTTACCAATTAAGGAATAATCCTGCTAATCTCTTGCATACATTTTAATGTTTAATCTGTACATGGGCACTGCCTTTAGTACTGGTATATCATCCAGGGGACAAGGTCAAGTGTCATTCAGCAACAATGGTTTCATCTGAGCAGGAATACTTACTGCTACGCTGGTTTCACAAATAATGGCATAACACTTCAAATCTTTTGCAGACATTTTTAATTGAATTTGTACATGGAACAACAAAGTCAAGCATCATTCATATATAAAGTTGTCATCTGCAGAGTTATATTTTTGGGTGTAAATAAAGTTTTTTGTCTAAATACTCGATTGGATTGAATCGCATCAAATGCATTAATAGAAAGAAGAAATGTCAATAGGTATTTTAGGAAAGGTCTTGATGAACATCACTGTGGATAGCTTCTTTATCTTGACTGTTTAACATAATTCATGTTATGTGCATTCTGTCAATTGGTTAGTTACTTCAAAATTAAGGGTTAATCAAGCAAATTTTTGAATTTCAACTATATGTACTGCAACCAACCATCAGAGTTTCTCCCTTGTCACAATGTTTCATTAGTTCAACAATTGGACTAGTTCAATTGGACTAGTTGACAGGCAAAATGAGCAATTTCTCTGTGTCACACACTGTTCATTTTTTTATGTTTTTGTTGCATCTTCATATTGATGTATTAGCTTGATGTAGAATGGTCATTAAAAAATAGCAATTTGATGGAGTTGTACTGGTAAGGAATAGCCAGGCTCACCTCCACTGCTGTTACAACTATGTAGAAAAAGGAGCAAATACTCAAACTAATACTTATGGTTTATCATATAGAACTGACAGAATGTATTTGACAGAATAAGTGTGTAAACTGTTATAGATAGGAAATTATTTGCATTATATGATACAGTCGGTGGAAAGGTACAACTTGGTGTTAGAAAAACGATCGGATTGATAATTTGAGCAGTCTGATCTGCACCGTCACATTTCATAATATGGCATCCCAGAACGCTTTGAACCTATTTATATCAAATTGATTTTGATTGGACAAATATCAAGTTGTTACCATTCACACTGATAAGCTCATATATTGCTGGGTCTGTCACAAGGTATTGAAACTGGGCAAGTTCAACTGATAGACAAACTCTAAATCTCAGCTCAGCTAATAAGAAGCTAGAGTTTTGGAGAATGTCTTAACTTAAACTGATCCAGTCTAATGACCTTAAGACTAAACTGTGTAAAGACAGTTCAACAGGGAGTAATGTAGAGTTTGTCATGCAATGTTTTCATGTAGGGGGAAATTGCTTGTTAATGGGATACAGGGCCAACGCTGGGGAGAATACACCATGTCATGAAAAAATTTAAAAAAATATTTTTTTTATTTCTTAAAACCTTACAAGCATGCAGTGAGCTCTTCCAGATTCTGGACATGCATTCAGTGTTTGTGCTGCCAGACTAGTGGTAACAACTCTGCTCCAACATAGTAGGTACACTGTTAGAGCAGTTCTGACTGTTTGTTGTAAGCAATTAGAACTTGTTCTCACCTAGTCATCGCCAACTCTGTATCTTGTCTGAAAGTCTACAATCTCCATTGAAGAAAAGCTGAAACATCAAATGCTAACAGAAAATCATGTTTAGGTGATCATTGAAATGGAAACCAACTCTCCCATGATGTAATGTGTAGCCTGTTACAGTAGTAACAAGATAGTCTAAATGTTGTACATAGAAAGTCGACGTACTCGACGATATTCGTGTATCCTGCAGTGTTGGTCCGTAACGAAACGTCATTGGACCTATATTACCAACATGGCAAAGGTCATTTCTCACCCTAATTTTATTATTGTTGACGATTGATATTATGTTGCTGTTTCACATATTTCCTATTTGTTTACAATAAAATTGTTTCAATCTATATGTCTTATTTTAATATTCATTTGTTTCCTAAAGCATGTTTTTTCAATTCAATTTCTTAGTAAATAGCTTTGATAATTGGTGCTTCTTTATAACTCATGAAGATTTACAGATGTATACAGTCAATACAGCTTTTGTTATACATTTCATGATTTTGTGAAGTTCCAATTGCTATCAATCAAGGATGTTAATTAATTTAAGATTTTTTAAAGTTCACGTAATACTTTTATGTAAATCATTCAGTTAAAAAATTGTTTAAAACCAGTATGTGATGTATCGGAAACCTTTCCTAGGTGACATTCTACCTAGTAAACAGTAACTGCCATCACAAGTCATATCTTTCTGTATATCCAAAGCATTAATAGTCTATTATTATTATATAAGTTAATAAAAACCTTATGCTCTTTTAGAACTAACCTGTATTGAAAAAGTAAGACAATTTATATCCTGAATTTTATCTCCTTTTTTTAAGAGCACTTTGTCAATATATTTTTTTATATGGGTTTTACATCACATCAACATTATTTCAGCTATGTAGCTTTCCTGTGATACACCAGTACTATGTTAGGGCACTGCAGGGTCTTGCCAAAGGACACATGCATAAAACCAGCAGCGCCATGGGAAACCAACTTGAGACACATTAAGACAAGCCCCCAACCCCCTTAATCTCTGAGCAACCCATTACCCCTCTTATTATTTTATGTATTTATAGTTTTAGTAACTAAAATCGTAGGGAACTATAAAGCTTTACAATAGAAAAATTTTGCAAATAGCGAATTACATTGACTCTGCCACTTAAACCATGGCTATTATTGCCTGCTTTATTTACAATAATCTTCCTGAATGCAAGAATGAATAATTTAAGATTTACACACAATTCTAATAAAGCATGTTTTATTTTATCTTATTTATAATTAAGACCTGATTTAGAAATTTATATAGCTGATGCATCTACTGAAGATTATTTCAAAATTAAACCTTTGTGACAAAAGGAGAAATTGCTCCTAATCAACAATTTCTCCTATTGTCACAAACATTTATGCGAAATATATTTGGTCTTATTCTGTACATTTCAATGGAAACAAGACAAAAATTTTTACAAGGTGAAATTGGTTAATGTTTTGTACTCTTTTTATTTAGTTAATTGCAAGAACCTTATAATGTTTTAGTTTAGATTTAACTTAATTATTCAACAAAGACTTACAAGCAAGTTCTAGCGACTTTTTACATTTAATTCTTTTTTTAATTATATTCAATGTTTAATGGCTTTCTTTAAATGGTGATATCATTTGTTTTGAATGGCACTTATTATCTCTAGTTGAAACCTTTTTTTTTTTTATATATATATATGGGTTTTACATCACATCAACATTATTTCAGTTATGTAGCGATGCCTGACTCTTAATGATGGAGGAAGACCCCATACTCAACTGCCCATAAGGGCTGGTCAAGGCGGGTAGAACCATCGGCATTCCGTAAGTCAGTCGGGCGATGAAACCATTAAAATAATTTTCAATAAATTTATATTTCAATTAACAAGATTGACTTTGATATTCAGGATTTAATTTTGTTTTTAATAATGCTAATAGGCATATTCATCTTTTTCTTACAACAGTGAAGGAGAAACAATTTAAAGTAGTTCTTTTTTAAAGTTTCCTTCAATGGCAACAATGCCTTGTCAAACATAAACCTATAACAGCCCTTGCATGTACAGATATTTTTTATTAGTGTTCACTTATTTAATAATTTTAAGTTTATTTATGTATTGCACTTAAATTGATTAAGTGATCATATCTTAAGTCGAGCCATATTTATTTTGAATTTATTGTGAAAAAGGTTAACAACTTAAGCAATGGAAATAAAATCAGTATAGATGCCCCAAATGTGCATTAATGGCAGTTGACAAGTTACATCACTATTCCTGGGATTCTAACCCATGAACCTTGTTTCTCAATGCCAACTTTCTTTTCAATAAACAAAGATTGAATGTGTTTTGTTTTACTTCTAATCTATCTGTAAATATATTTTAACAGAGTTTTTAATGGATATTAATTTAAATGCTTTTTTTATTATAAAATACTTAACATGGACTAGATTAATCATTGTTTAAATTAACAGGATGTCCTAAATCATATTCCTATCTTGTGAGAGCCGAGCCAGTGCCATGGTGATCTCAGAGCACTTACCCGGAAAGCAAGCAGTGCTTTACAATCCTTAAGAACATTACGAAACATTACGTATGCACAACAAGAATACCACCATGAAACCACTCATACACTGCTACACATCAAACCATGGGAGGGTTGATACCCATTTCAATAATCACCTAAACATGATTCTCTGTTAGCATTTGATGATCCAGCCATTCTTCAATGGAGACGGCAAACTTTCAGACAAGATACAGAGTTGGCGATGACTATGTGAGAACAAATTCCAATTACTTACAACAAACAGCCAGAACTGCTCTAACAGTGCACCTACTATGTTGAAGCAGAGTTGTCACCACTAGTCTGACAGCACAAACACTGAATGCATGCCCAGAATCTGGAAGAGCTCACTGCATGCTTGTAAGGAAAACATATACATAATAAGAGAACAATAGCATAATACAAAACAATTGCAACAAAAAACATAATGAGGCAGACCCTTTCCTAGAAATTTCTTCTAAATCCATATTGTTTGTAAGATCACATTGACAGTGTTTTTCTTATATTGTAATGCCTAGCTCTTAAGTGAGTTACAAACTGTCCAGGGAATTCATATAACCTGTTTAGGCAAGAAAAGTTGGTGATAAATCACAAATACTTTAATTGCAAAGCCTGTAAAATGAGCTTTTCTTAATGTTTTAAGTAAAGTGAGTAATAAATGACAATATCACACACATAACCAGAGAGTCAATATGTGGTTATTCCCTGGGTAAAAAACCAGGTATACGGCGCCATGTCAAGCATGAATGTGTGACTAATAGATATATGTATGCCTTGACCTTTCCATGTATGTCTTGACCTTTCTATGTGTACATTGACATTTTCATGTGTGTCCTGACCTTTCAATGTGTGTCTTGACCTATCTATTTCTGTCTTTAGCATTCTTTGTGTGCCTTGACATATCTATGTATGTCTTGACCATTCTTTGTGAGCCTTGACATATATATGTATGTCTTAACCTTTCTATGTGTGTCTTGACCTTCCTATGTGTGCCATGACATATCTATGTGAGTCTTGACATTTCTATGTGTGCCTTGACATATCTGTGTGTCTTGACATTTTTATGTGTGCATTGACATTTCCATGTGTGTCTTGACCTTTCTATGTGTGCCTTGACATATCTATGTGTGCCATGTCATATCTATGTGAGTTTTGACATTTCCATGTGTGCCTTGACATATCTATGTGTGTCTTGACCTATCTATGTGTGTCTTAACCTTTCTATGTGTGTCTTGACCTTCCCATGTGTGCCATGACATATCTATGTGAGTCTTGACATATCTATGTGTGTCTTGACCTTTCTATGTGTGTCTTGACCTTTCTATGTGTGTCTTGACCTTCCTATGTGTGCCTTTACCTTTCTATGTATGTCTTGACCTACCAATGTGTGCCTTGACATATCTATGTGTCTTGACCTTTCTATGTGTGCCTTGACCTATCTATGTACGCCTTGACCGAAGAACATCCTGAGGAATGGTGGTGTGACTTGAATGTGCTCTGAGCATCCATGGTCGACATAAGCATGTCTCAGCCCATGATAGTTTAACCCAAGTGTGTCTACAGAACTGATATAGTCTAATCTAATCGTATTTTGAACAATGAGAGTCCAACTCAATGAGTCTTGACTATTCATAGTTCAACCTAACTGTCACTATACAAATGCTCAATTAATGCTTTGACAACAATTTTTTAGTTATAATAGTTATATAACAGTTTTCTTGGATTCCCCAGTACTAGGCTAGGACTCTGAAGAGTCTTGCCAAAGGACACTTCTTCATAACCAAAGGTATTGGTGGGGCCTGAAACATAGGACCCCCCCCCCACCATTCCCCCTCCCGAGTTCTAAGTCTACCATCTTAATCATTGGGCCCAGGAGGATCCCTACATTTAAAGATTTTTGACTATAGAATACCAATGTGACTTGAACGTGCTCTGAGCATTAAGGTCGACATTAGCATGTCTCAGCCCATGATAGTTTAACCCAAGTGTGTCTACAGAACTGATATAGTCTAATCTAATTGTATCTTGACCAATGAGAGTCCAACTTAATAATGAGTCTTGACTTTTCATAGTTCAACCTAACTGTCACTATACAAATGCTCAATTAATGCTTTGACAACAATTTTTTAGTTATAATAGTTATATAACAGCTTTCTTGGATTCCCCAGTACTAGGCTAGGACCCTGAAGAGTCTTGCCAAAGGACACTTCTTCATAACCAAAGGTATGAGCGGGCCAGAAACCCGGGACCCCTGAGTTCTATGTCTGAGTCTAAGCCTACCATCTTAACCACTGGGCCATGGAGAAACCCTCCAAATGCTTAAAGAAATTAACTATGGAATACCAATGACATTTTTCCTAACAAATCCTGATTTAGGATTAAAAAAATAAAAATGTTTTGTCAAAAATGTAATGGAATAAGGGCCTGCCTCTGTCATCTAGAATACGGCTCATTTTCATATGTTTACCCTCCAAATTGTAGACGTCTTAAACAGCTTTCAAGCAAATGACTTCCGAAAATACTATTACAAACTGAGAACTTGCTCATCATAAGCAAATTCTCCGTTTGCAATTATAATAACTCATTTTTTATCAATCAAACAATTTTGTCACCTGCCATAAATAGTGAGTGCTTTCTAGTTTGAATTTCTCAAAACAGTCAAACATGGATTGAATTGCTTCAAGTTTCTTCTCTTCAAAGTAAAAATGGCCAGTTGCAGTGTTTATTCCAGGGGCGTAATTCCCCCCTTGCTTTTGAAAACAGGGGGATTTATAGAAACCGGGGGAAGAATTATAGGAAAGAAAATAAATGATTAAAAGGGTTAATTGTCAAGGTTTATCCACCTTTGTAACCGGTCTCAAAAACGGACCCACTCTTTTTTTCCAATCTCCAGATTTGACATATTTTCCCAACTGAGGGAACGGACCTACGTTTTCCCAATCACTAGATTCCACCAGTTCAAAAACGTGGAAAACGGACCAGCCATCTTTTCCAAATGTCAACTGTCTGATTTATACCAATCACGGCAATCAAAAACTCAGTCTCACGCAAGTAATTTGTGACCAAACACTCGAAATCAAATTGATAATTTGTTCCCATACAGTTCAATAAAATTTAAGGAGCTGATTCTTGACTGACAGTGTTAAATAAAAATATAAGACTGAGGAGAGCTTAACTCAGATGATCCAAGCTGTAACAGTGTTAGCATGAAATATCTACATCTGGATCATTCGGACTATGCAGAGCGTAAAAGTTTTAAAAAAAACAACTTCCTAAAATATAACCTCCAAAATGGAAGTAACCGCTGTTATAAACTATGCAAACAGTGGAAGATCCCAGGTCATATCTATTTTCAGATCAAAACTAGATCAATATGATCTAGTTGCATACACTCAATTTCGTACTAAATCTACCGAGTTTTTATCGAAAGCTATTCTTTTAGTTTATCCAAGACATTTAAACACTTATGAAGGGGATTTTCAATAAAAAGGGGCGCAAATGGATCTAACACAGGTGGTGGGGTGTTTGGAATTTGAACAATCGCCCATCCTAGAATAAACACTGCAGTTGACTTTTTACAAATTACAATGGAAAAATGTTCCTCCAATAGAATAGTTACCAGTGTTGGGAAAGTTTCTTATTTTCCCACAATAGTTTAACAGTTTTCTTCACACAAACCTTTAAAGTGGTAAAGGCTTAATATAAACCATACACCAGTTCTTTCACATTTCCTAGCTGAAAAACTAGTACTGAGATAACCTAGACCCTCTTTCTAGAACATTTTACAAGAACTTACAACTTTGATGTTAAAACATGAAAATTTAGCACAGGTATAAAAAAAAATGCAATGTACAAACAATCAGTATTAAGGTATTCCACTAATGATGGAAGGAAATCAAAAGAAAAGTCATAATAACAAAGTATGAATGCCATTATAAAATCCAGTTATATCAGAAGATTATTTTAATGATCGAAATTTTCATTTGCCACCCATCTTTCGTGTCATTCTAATCTTAATGTAAAATTGATAATTTCGAGAAGGTAAAAACTATGGACTTAATAACAGAAGTATTGATATTCTTTTTGCAATTATAAATTTTAAATCCGACAAAGTCAGAAAAGTGCCTTTGTAATGACATATACTTTCATAATTTACATTTCATTTTGATATTTAACCAAAGCAAAAACAAGTCTCCATCAGGGGTGGAATACCTTAAACAAAGACATTGGTAGATCAACAATAACTTATTAAGGAGCATTTTGCTCCCTAGTACAGTAGTGCTATCATATGAGTTCCCACAGTTTACGCAAGGTGCACGACTAAAATACAAAACATTCATAAAATGTGATGTCCGTTTTGCAATGTTCGATAGGGCGGCCATGTTACCTGTCTGATGTGATGCGTTACATTATGATTGAAGGTATCTGATGTACGATAAATGTTTTGCGAATAACAGTGCATGTTAGTATGTTTCAACAAATTTCATCATTTACGTACCTACAATAAGAAAGCGTACCCTTAAAACCGAAACTATGTCATTTAAGATGTAGAAGCAAAATTATAAGCAAATGGCTTAAATATAATTTCATGATTTTACACGATTGTGTAGAAGCAAAATTATAAGCAAATGGCTTCAATATAATTTCATGATTTTACACGATTGTGATGAATCCCCAATCTTTCTTCCATTCATCAAACTAGAGACCTGAAAACATTATGCTTTGAGTGCCAAATCAAAATTAATTTTTGTCCAAGTCAACTTTAAATATTGATCTCATTTTGATTGTAATTCTTAGTTTTCTTTATTATTTTAGAAATGTCCATTTATAAAGGAAAGTTAACCATAACTTTGGGCATTTTTGTTTTTTTTCTCTCAAGATAAATAAAACCAATGCACCTGCGAGAGAAGCAAACTTTCAATATTAATTTATCATACTCTAAAATCAATCTTTTTAATTTCTCGCAATTAACCATGCATCATAACGCATAGGGTGGAATGCGCTTCATGTTATACGATTTTCATGGAACAAACATGTGTACTTCAATCAAGCATGCCAGGTTGTTAACACATAATTAAAACCCCATTTATACAAGCCTCAGGCATTGTGTGTCATGGGGATAACAATCAGCGTTTTAATTTGTAGATTTTGGAGATACTGTTACATATCTAAGCCCTTTATGATATATACGGTCCGTGATATCAGATCTACCAGATCTGTTATACATTCACCATACCATTCCCTATATGTTCATTTTGTGTATTATGATTCAATGTCATACAATACGAAACCATTTGGGGTCTGATGTTATGATATGATACGAATAATATATCTCAGTCCTTTACGATATATGGACTGTGATATCAGATCTACCATATATGTTTTACGTTAAACGTTCACATTGCAATTATAAACGTTATGTTCATTTGGTGTTTTCCATTCAATGCGATATGATACAGAACCATTTGAGGTCTGATATGTTATGACATGATACGAACGATATGCACTGTTTTTGGCAATTCATATGATAGCGCTACTGTAAGTATAAACAAATTGTGCTTTATCACGAAAGAGACAACAAGATCTAGAATAATTGAAAGACAGAAAAGTCATTAAACTAAATCATTGCAATGTGGAGAGTATTGTCTCAGATCTGCCTGTATCAAATACAAGGACTGATCTGGTACAACACAATACACACATAGATAATGGAGATTTCATTGTATGGAGAGATTATTTGTCTAAAAAAAAAATTCTCTTATCTCAAATTGATTGCTGCAGATATGTTTAAATCAATATGTATAATATAAAAAAAAGGATAACTCCTTTCATTATTTTGCCTTGTGTGACAAGTTTGAAATTAAAACAACAGCAGATGACAAATTCAGAGCATTATCAAATTGTTCTTTCTTTGGTAGAAACCATAATGACAGAAGGATGAATTGCTCATTATAAGCAATTCCACCCTTTGTTATCACAGTTATTTCTAATGTCTTAAGAAAAACATGCCGAAGTGATTTACTGCTTTAATGTCATGTGTAAGCTAATGTCATGAGGCCTAAAAAAAAAAAATTGTTTGTTTAGGGTAACATCTTAAAAATCAGTAGGTAGGGATTTTCTTTTTTTATTTTGAGCTTCACTTAAAGATGCATATTTCTTTTTAAAGAAAAAAGTTAAACAGTATAGAACTGTCTTCTGACACAGACCAGCATCCATCAAAATGCATTTTCAGAAGATGTCGAATATAGGTGCCATTAGAAGACACGAATAAACATGCGTTTGTCGAATTTACATCGTAAACTGGCCTGTCGGAAACGGGCGAAAAACTTTCAAATGGATATGTTAAAAATATGGTGCCAATTGATTTTTCTTCCAATGGTCAAATAAAATCTTTAGGGTAGGCAGGTTTGGCTAGGTAGGGTCGGGTTACCCTAAACAAACAACTTTTTTTAGGCCTGAGTAAGCTGTTCTGACTGTGAAAAAGCACAAGAGTCGTCATTAAATACATACATTTCACAAAACAATATCAAATATCTTATTCCTGTAAGAGTTAACCTTATCCTTAATATGTGAATATGTCCAAACTGAATGCAAAAGCAGACAACAATTAAGCTTCAAGATTTTCTTCATTCATGATAGCCGGCAGAAACCAGTGAAATCAAGTAGTTATCATATATTGTGGATATTCACTTAAATTTTCCTTATAAGATAATATGAATGAATACCTACAAAATAGGATTCAGAGGAGAAATCAAGTAGTAACTCGGGGAATGTCAATTATGAATTTATATACTACCGAATTGTTGACATGGTATTAAACCCTATGAATCCCCCTCAAATAAAAAGAAATTATAAAAATAAACCCCAAAGTAAAAACAATAACAAGAGGGCCGTGATCACCCTAGATTCGCTCACCTGTGATTACAACCTTTTTGAAGAATTAGTTAGAAATATTGTTTCTAAATTTTATACAAAGCTCAGCGCTTTTTTCCCTTCTTTGTTTGGGTCCGGTAAAAGGACCCTCTTCCAATCAAATCTAGGTAACATTTTCGACAAGTTCAAGATTTTTTTCCCCCAAATTAGTAAGAATCCCCTCAGATTATTTGTAACAGAACACTCGAAATCAAAAGCAGACTTTTGACTCAAAGCATGTATTGACAATGTTACTGCAATCTTCTGCAGTGTCCATTTGCAGTGTCAATAATTCAAGATTTAAAGAAATAAGCTACTTATGAAGAGTTTCCTGTGAATTTGAAAACAAATCCCAAAATTCCAAAATAAGAAAAACAAACTGAAATGACGCAAATTTTCCTTTACAAATGGTGAAAAAAACTGCTGAGGTTTCTTGTTCTTTTATCCATTGACTCATTCTAATGATCCCCAGTTTACAAGTTTGACACTCTATGCTTGATGTGGGACAATAAAATGGTTCACAATTCTTACAATGCAGAAACTGAATATTTTTCTTTTACAGACAATGTTTTCTGAGTTCAACCTGTACTTATGTCTAGTATGTTCTATGGTTCCCATTATGAGGTTGTTATTTTGGCATATTTTGATATCCAAACTGATATTGATATCTTTCGTTATAGATTCTAACATGCATGTATATAGTTAAAAATGCAAAACATGTTAAATGTTTAACACACCCTTGCAGCCATGTTTTTAGAGAATTAAAATTTCTTTAAACAATCTTTCAAAAAAAGGCCCTTAAAGAACATTCATGTGAAATAATTTTGAAACCTAACAAGAATATTGGAAAATTGCAGAATGTCCCCCCTTTTTCATGCTACGGCAACCAAAGTTCTGCATGGAAGGAATTTCTTTGAACAACTCTTAAAGAGCATCCCCCAACATATATTCCTATGAAGTTTGGTTGAAATTGGCTCAATGATTTAGGAGAAGAATATGTTTAAAGATATTGTTGATGGCACACAACAGACGACGGACATTGGGTGATCACAAAAGCTCACCTTGAGCACTTTGTGCTCAGGTGAGCTATAAACAAACACAAAAACCAGAACCACCCATTGATCCATAGATGTAAGCAATAACACTTTTTCACAGCCTTTTGAGGCAATGTTTTCAAATGCTGCTTATTCCTAAAACAGAATAAGGATTCTTGGACTCTTTACATTAAGGTAGGTCCATTTTAGAAAGATTTGCTGCAGATCAATAATTATTGAACTATTCATCAAATGATATTTAGCTAATGTTTTACATTGATTGTGAAAGAAGCTTGTTCAAAGTCACTCTTGAAGAATGCTTCCTGGATACTAAACCAGTACTATACATTACTCCTGATCATCCAAAGTTGAAAGAAGTTGCAGATGAAAATAAAATGCATAGAAAGATTTTCTCTAGTAGGCTAAGAATTATTATTAAACATAAGATTGATTACTCAAATGAGCAAATTCTCTTATAATAAAAATAATATCTTCAGCCATTTAAGCCTGATCCTTGAAATGTTAGGACCATTATCTTCAGTATAAACTTGGGAGTATTCTTACTACAAAGAAGAGGTCCAGATAACAGTCATATTCCCCTAGTTAACTTCTTTATTAATTCTCTAAACCCTATTGTGTGAGTCTTCATTAGAATGAACGTTAATGACCACACCATTCTAATGAGTGCCCACAAAAAATTGTCTTATACTAAGAGCACCCACAAAATTTTGATTATTAGTTTGTCAAAAACTACTTATGATTATATGGGGTTAGCGCCACGTCAACAGCATTTCAATTATATTACCGCTTTCCTGGATGTCACCAGTAGTATGTGTTAAAAACTAAGAGTATAGGTCAGCAATATGTCCGTTATCTAGATCCCTTATAAAGTTCTACATACAGTTTATTAAACACACCTTCTTGTCCTTGTAAATGTCCTAATGAATCATGAAAATTGGCACACAAAACACTATTTCACATATATCCAAAGTTTTCTTTTGTTATCCTGTTGCTGTCTCACTCTATCCCTTGTCTTCGTGATGAAACGCTTCCTCATGGTTGGCAGGTCATCTTCTCTGGTCTACAAATAGAAAAAAAACCATAACTACTCCTGAAAACATCTTAAAACATTAGTAAAGGAAGTAGAATAAATAATGAACTTCTGTTTAACCCATATATCTTATTTACTTTCTTGCTAAAACATTTAATGCATTAACCCATTACCAAACAATAACAACATTTAACCACTTTGTTGCAGATGACTCTGAAAAACATTGTGGAAAAAGGAAAAATTGCTTGTTCTGAGCAATTTTTCCTTTTTCCACAATGTTTTCTGCCCTATCAGAAGAGTATTTTTCCAATTTGCTCAAGGTGCATGACACACAAATAGATTTGACCCCCAGAGTATTTTTTACTTAATCCTAAAGTGTATGCAACTCTTATATGCATCCAACACAACATTAACAGAACATCAGCAGGTTCTTTTCTTACTGTTTTCTTAACTCATAACCAAACAATATTGACATCTAACCACTTTGCTGCAAAATTCTGGAAAAAATTGTGAGAAAAGGAGAAGTTGCTCAAAGCGAGCAATTTTTCTATCAGAAGAGTATTTTTCAATCATGTTTTGCAATGTCGTCTGCAAACTCTTTCAATTTGGGACAGTCAAAAAATTTCCGTTTGGTAAAGGTTAAACTAAATGACATGACAAGCCTGCATTAAAAACCCTCAACAAAAATATCTATATTTGATTTGGAATTCTCATGCTGAAATGATTAAAAAAAAACATCAGAATGACATCATTTATAATGATTTCTTTCAGTCAATTTTCGCCCTTATTAAATTTCCTATGTTCTTTCAGAACACCTCGAGACAAGGTAAAACTTCTCATTGTGTCACCAGTACATTGGTTGTTCATATCTATGCTTGTATAAATCAAACTCATTTTGACACCAGATGTCATTTTCATCACCAGATAAACTTGTCGAATGAATATGAAAACAATTTTGGTCTGACACAAATTTGTCATTTTCTGCAGGGTGATGTGAGCAAAATGGGATGATATGAGCAAAATTAACAAAGTCTAATTTCACCTTTGAAACAATGATTTCAACCTCTTGGCAACAGATGGTATTTTCATCCCCATATTACCTTGTCGAATGAATATGAAAACAATTTGGGTCAGTCAAAAAATTTGTCCTTTTGACAGGTTCCTCTGCATATGCCTGATATGAGCAAAAATAACAAGTCAAATTTCTCCTTTGAAACAATAATTTCAACCTCTTGTGTCACCAAATGACATTTTCATCAGATTAATCGCGTACCCATGGGTGATAGGAGCAAAAACAACAAAGTCTAATTTCTACTTTAGTTTAAACTTATTTATTTTACATCTATTGTGACGGAAGCTTGAAGCTAATTAAATTCACTCTCGATGGTCTGCTTCCTGGATACTGCACCAGTACTCTCACTGATTTGTGGGTTAGCCCCGGCAATTCTCACCTCGCCTCACGGGAATTCTAATCCGGGACCGTCGGTACAAGAAGCCAACGCTCTACCACTGCACCACTGTTTCTACTTTGATCGCAATGATTTCTACCTCTTTTGTCACCAAAGGTCATTTTAATCCCTGGATTACCTAGTCAAATGCATATGAAACAATTTGGGTTGGTCAAAAATTTGTCATTTTCCACAGGTACGGGTGAAATGAGCAAATATCAACAAAATCTAATTTCTCCTTTGAACGCAATGATTTCAACCTCGTTTTGACACCAGATGGCATTTTCATCACTAGATTAACTTGTTGGATGAATATGAAAACAATTTGGTTCAGTCAGAAATTTTTTATTATTGCTTAGTATTCTCAACTTACCATTAGTTCCATCTAGTTCAAACATGAAAGTCCCTCATCCTTCTATCTGGCCTGTATTGTTCAGCTAACCGACACAACTATATGGACCTATATCCATCAGGTCTGGGCCACTCCTGGAATACAGAAAAGCAACACATTTACTTCCCCGAATGGTAGGTACAAAAACCAATCTGAAGTTTATGATGAGAATGATAACCGATTTGAAGCTAGTGATGGGATTTAAGACAGATTTGAAGCTAATGATAGGAATAATAACATAATTACATATCTGAAGTTACTGGAAAAATAACAGATCTGAAGCCAGGGGCGTAGCTTGACTGAAATGAATGTGTATGCACATCATTCAAAGGGGTTTAGGGGTAAGCTCCCTGGTGAAAAATGTAGTCTGAAATTGATCAGATGCTCTCTGGCATGTATTTGAGAGCACACAAATATTTTGTTTAAGCAGGAAAGAGATGTCCTTTCTGTTGTGGTTTTTTTTTTTGCTTTCTGAATTAAAAGTGTAGGCACATGCCTAAAGTGCTTAAAGGGAGAGCTCTAAGCTATATCAATGGAAGCTAATGATAGGAATAATAACAGACCTGAAGCTTATGATAGAAAAAATAACAGATCTGTATGTAATGATAGAAATTATACCAGATCTGAAGTTAATGGTAGGAAATTACAGATCTGAAGCTAATGATAGGATTTATAACAGATCTGAAGATAATGATTGAACAATAACAGATCTGATCAGTCCGTACAGCAATAAAAGTAATAAGCAGCAAATCATTCACACCATGCAGTCACTTTAATTAACTGCTATAAATGTGTTTCTTTTTCCTATTTGCCCTCTATTAAATGTAGAAAAGATAAATCAATCAAGAGAATTAATGATGAATCTCAAAGTAATTGGTAAAGATTGTTTCCTTTGGGAGCCAAAATGGTAGGTGTTCAGTTTAAACTTATTTATTTTACATCGATTGAGAAACAAGTTCTTCCAACTTAGATAAATCACTCTTCATTCTGTTTCCTGGATACATAACCAGTGCTTGCGCTGACCCGTAGGGCAGATCCCACCACTCATGGGATTCAAACTAACCCCCCTGGTGTCCTGAGGTCGACACTCCACCCCTGAACCACTGTCCTCCGCATGGCAGGTGTATTTACTAGGGATGGGAACGAATATTCGAATATTCGAATAGCGGATCGAATATTCGAATAGCAAAATAGTATTCGAATATTCGATTTTAATGAACCCATATTACTGTATGTTTACCATAAATTTTATTCAAAAATAATGTTGTTTTATTTTCATTTTCTTCCTCTAAACCGATCCCAAATATCGAAGAACGTGCCTAGCTCCCAGGTGCAGTTACGATGTTTTTACAACGTATGTCACACAGTAAAACACCTGTGACAAACTACCACATCTTTTGACAGTTTGCAAAACGATTAATTCTTAGTGTGAAAATAGTCGGTTTTAAGCCGCTAAATTTAACACCTTAATGTTCTGCACTTGCACCTTATTATCCAAAACAAGTCAATCACGCTAATTGACAATTGTCAGTGTCACCCAATCACGGAACTTGTTTGTCGTGAAATTAAACAATTACTCTTTCAATAACCAATCGTAATCATGATTGCATATGCACGAAGACCAATCAAATAATGTGTTAGAAAGTATATTTTTCTTCAGAATAATTTGTCAAACTTATCTTCATTCTAATTTCTACATCTATTCGATAAACATCACAATGTCTCCATCACGTGTCTGGAATTACTTTACTCGTTCTGCCGACAAGTCGAAGGCGACCTGTAACCTGTGTAACCAGGACTTTGTATTCAAGAATACAACATCCAACCTACTGCATTCACGTCAGTCAGAGACAACAACAACTATTTAAGTTTCTGATGGACTCTGTAAGAAACTGGAAAAGTTGTCTGTTGATAAAAAACGAAATAATGGTTATTACTGCTTTGATATTGCATGCACGTACATGTATACAGATATCGGCTATACACAAAAGGTTTGAACAGAGGACTAGTGTACTAGTATTCGGACATGCAGACATTCGGACATCAAAACTAATTCTAAAATCGAATATTCGAATATATTCGAATAGTTATAGTCGAATATTCGAATAGTGATTTCACTATTCGTTCCCATCCCTAGTATTTACATAATCCTTTATCAAACACCTGATTTCGTTAGAATGTAACGAAAACAAAATTGCAACGAAAATAGGACCTAATTAATATTTTTAAGTGGTATATAGTATGCATGGCAAAAGACTTATAAATGATTTCTAATTAAACCTGAACATACCAGTTTGTACGTTCTGTGACAGCCCTTCATTCTTTAACCATCTTTAGCTTATGTAACCATTATATAGATGTATCAGTCATATAGCATGATGATATGGTCGGAGGTTTTTTGTCAAGGACATCTTGGATGTATCCCACTCAGTATGGTGATGTCTGTGAAAACAAGAAAATAATCAACATCAGTGATCATAATAATAAAATACTACCTTGTTCAACAATAATGTGTTCAGATTACTTGAACACATTTGAAAATGGAGTCAATAAGAGCTATATTAGGTATATGTCCTTAAACCTATTCGCTTCAAAGAACATATCTACAGTGTAACATTTTAAGGAGTAGCACAGCTTTTAATTATAAACTAAAACATACCGGTTTCAGCGGTTTGTTAGTTCTGTAACTGCCCTCTATTCTGTAACCACTCTGTGTAAGGTTGTTCAGGTTATCATCTCTTCAGCTTCTGTAACCATTGTATGGATGTATCAGTTCTATAGCATGATGATATCATCGGAGGGTTTTGTCTAGGACATCTTTGATGCACCCCTTTCAGTATTGTGATGTCTGTGAAAACAAGAAAACAATCAACATCAGTGATCTGGAAACCCACATGCATGAGCCATTCTCATATTGAGGGTTAAGTGCAAGACTATAGTAAGTGCTTTATGTTATGAAGCACTTACTATAGTCTTGCACTGACCCCTCGATATGAAAACCAAAAATATCTCATTCAAATTCCTAGAAACTATGTCTATCTCATACAAATAAAGCTAGTGCATCCCTATTCCGTAAACTCTTTTTTTTTTCAAGAATAATGATCATACTCTGCTAAATAAAGCTGTGATTTCCGAGGCTCAAAGAAATTCACAATTTACTCGCCTAATTTCCCACAAAAAAGTTAGAGACAAAATAGTTTTGTCTTCAGCCTGAAATGGCAGGCTTCACAACAAGCCAGTTCTCAAAATTGTGTACATATGACTAGATTAGCGCATCATTACATGTAAGAGGAACTGATTTCTAGTGCCTTTTAAGCACAGTGATGAGTGAATGAGTTTGAAAAGGAGGTATAAAGACGACACTTCAAGTGCAAATTTGTATCCAAGATATTGAGAATTATCATTCCATTAGTTAACACACTTGTAAAGCTCAACTCTGTAAATGCGTGCTTCTGTGAAGAGAAGTTTTTGATGCAACTTTCTATTTAAAAGATGCCACCAAAAAGAACATTGATACCAGATATAAATCACTTAAAAGCATACTAGATCTAGCGCTCAGAAAAACTGGGTAAAATGAGTTTTAGATTATGATAGACTATGTTGAAACGTAGCCAAACAATAATGCCTGCACTACATATTTTAATTATCTTTATTCAAAAGTGCTATATATCAGAGACATAGATAACAGAGATTGGCAACTCCAGAATTATCGCCAAACTCTCGCGTGCCGCGAGGTTCTGCGAGATAAGGAAAGTGCGTACCTGTTTATCCGTTGCCATGGGAGATGTCAAGCGAAATTGATACTTCTTTATTACAGTAAAATAGCTATGTTTGGTTATCTGATTGGTTATCTGAAACAACTTCTGGACATTTTGTTTTATTTTTATTTTATTAAATTGATTTTATGTTAAAAACAAAACAAAAAGTTCCAGTAGGCCTTCTTTTTCAATGACAGGCTTGATTACTATGCAATTCAGAATTGTACTCATAACGACAATGTCTTTCAAGCAAAGGTTTGAATAATATTTTGTAATAAATCAAGTGACTCTATTTAGTTGCAGTTATATACCAAAGCATGAACTTTCCACTAAGACATGATAGTTTTTGTCAATATTAAAAGATTGCTTTCTCATTTCATTCCATTTATTCTGTGTCGCAAAACTGTTTACAGTGCTAATTTTGTCCAAAAGAAACACATACATTATGACAATATTTCAAGCCAAATGTTTCAATTTAAGAAAATTAAAAGTATTTTATGATGTTATAATGCATGTGATGAGAATTTTTGTAAAGGTGGTTTTAGTAAACGAAAGGACACGTAAGAAAAAACTGACGTGCTAAGTTTTTCAATACACCTTTTACCGCAGATTCCTCTAATATTGAATGCAAATCAATTAGTACATAATTATTCTAAAACGCGTAAGGGTCTGGTCTTATCATGATGCTGACCCAAATGATTTTAGAAAAAAGAAATGTGAGCTTTTTGAATGTTAAGCTAAAGCAAATAGTGTGTCTTGCACCTTCGTTTTTATTATCATTTCTCAACGAGAAATAAAGTCAAAGCACACTGCTTTTAAAACCAGACAGACGCTTTAAACAGAACAAATCCTCCCTATTTTGTTTTCGGGACCTTTAGGTCATTAAATTTGAATGAGGTGTCAGAGAGTGGACACAGGGTTAGCGCCACACGCTCCTTGTGTAATCGCCCTAGCATCAAAAAGGTTTTATGACATCAAACTACATATTTTATGGGGTGGCAATTTACAATCATAGCCTGTATTGTCCACTACCGTGATTGACTCTATCACCCTTCGTTCTTCAAATGACACATTTCACTTGACATATTTGCAAGCGATCGGAATTAAGAAGAAGTATGAAGAGTAAGGAAATATCGTGGTGTTTCTGATTAAGAAGATCTATCCATTCCTTTTGTCCATTAATTGAATGGATTTTCTTCTTCTTATATAGGAATATCACTTTGAAAATACGGGAAACTATAGAACTTAGTCAGCATTTAATACGGGATCAATTCAAACTCATTCAGACGTTTTCAGTAATAACACATTTGATAAAAATCCAAGTCACACAATTTAAGATTTAATTGATGCAAAAATGAAAGATTTTGATTGAAAATAAAATGCTTGAAATCATGATTATGCTTGTGTGGTAAAGTAAACCTGGTATAACTTTGTTATAAACTCGACAATCACCATAAAAAAGCGGGTAACCATAAAACAAAAATAACACTTCAGGAAAATGTTAAGTATGATATGATCCAGTGCATAGTTTTTTAGTTTTACTTGCTACAACTTTGGTATATTTTGGTTGGAAATCAAGATGGCTGAACTCATTAAGGTAGTAAATGGGACATATTTAGTACGCCATAACTTCTAAATGATAAAGAATATCAGACTGAAAATTTGGAAATACACAAAATCATATTATCCCATTAAAATGGACATAAATTAGAAATGTTTGAATAAATCCTCTGAAAAAACATTTTACTTTGTACAAGTATGAAATATTTTGGTTGAAAATAAAATGGCCGAAATCACGACCATGCTTGTGTGGTTAAGTAAACCTGGTATAACTTCGTTATGGAAGCGAAGATTACTTTAAAAATGCGGGCAACCATAAAACAGAAATAACACTTCAGGAAAATGTCAAGTATGATATGATCCAGTGCATAGTTTTTTAGTTTAACTGTGCACAACTTTGTTAATTTTTGGTTGGAAATCAAGATGGCTGATCTCATTAAGGTAGTAAATGGGATATATTTAGTACGCAATAACTTCTAAATGACAAAGAATATCAGACTGAAATTTTGGAAATCGACAAAATCATATTAACCCATTAAAATGGACATAAATTAGAAATGTTTGAATAAACCTCCATTAAAACATTTTACTTTGTACAAGTATGAAATATTTTGGTTGAAAATAAAATGGCCGAAATCATGATCATGCTTGTGTGGTTAAGTAAACCTGGCATAACTTCGTTATGGAAGTGAAGATTACTTTAAAAATGCGGGCAACCATAAAACAAAATAACACTTCAGGAAAATGTCAAGTATGATATGATCCAGTGCATAGTTTTTTAGTTTTACTGTGCACAACTTTGTTAATTTTTGCTTGTAAATCAAGATGGTTAAACTCATTAGGGTCGTAAAAGGGACATATTCAGTACGGAATAACTTCTAAATGACAAGGAATATCAAACTGAAAATTTGGAAATGTAGAAAAACAAACCCTTTCTTTAAAATGGACTTGAATTGGAAATGTTTGAAAACCCCTCCTTTAGAACAGTTTGAATCTAAAACTACTCAATTATCACATTCATCGCACCCAACCACGAAAATACGAACAATTCAATCAAGTTTGTCGCAGTTTGCCATGTTTATTTCTTTGATAATCGCTTGCTGATCGGTCTTGTTGGATGAGGAAACTTTCTAACAATAACAATATAGTAAATTCGGTAAGAAAATAATTTAATTATGACTTAAAACACGCTTAAATGTGTGTTGCCTATTTCGCGTTTAGTTGAAAATTGCGTCGATAGACAGATCTCGCAAGGTCTCGCTAAATAACGCGTCATGCGAGATATCGCAGAAACCGGCTATAGGTAAAGAAGTAGATACGATGTCGTAACGTCTTGTGGCTGCTATCTGGTTGCCACCGACGTTACGATTCCACGCTCATCACTTGTTGGAGCAAAATCAATTTCAACAACCACATGATAGATAACCTTTTTATGATAACCCTAGCACAGTATTGTCTAAAATATCAAATTAAACAGCTTGATAGAAGCTAAAATTACTGAATTAAGTTGTATTTCTTAATTGTTGGTGAAATTCAGTGAAAAACAATCCGTTAGTGGCCATTTTGATTTTTTCGCAACTTCTCGCACTTTCTGCTTTAAGAATATGGTAATTACCCACTGAACATGAAGGGCTCATCCAATGAAAACACATGTTTTTCCCGCCCTTTTTACAACCTTACTACAACTTCAAAATATGGAATACACCTACAGGTCTAGCTCCGCCCAATTTGACCCAAATTGGTTGTCAAATTGTTGCAGGATAGTCCTGGATATCCAAATGAAAACCGGAAGTGATGGATTTGAGAAATGAAATGTATAAGGATTACGAAAAATGCTTCTATTCTCTTAAAATAATGGACAAATATTAACTTTTGGACTATGAGGTATGAGATTATATGCATATGTTTAATCAGGTGAAGTTTTGTTGCATTTAGTTGCCCCATTTTTGAATTATCGTAGCGGTTGTGATACACAACCGGCCTGCTCCAAAGAGCTAAGAGGGCGGATTTACTACCGTGTCCCAAGCAGGACACGGTAGGAACATTACTTCTAGTAAAGAAGGAGTTGCCAATCTCTGTTATGTATGTCTCTGTATATATTTACAAATTTATACCCATTAATTCAACTTCATTGTTTACATTTGAGTAGCATCTAAAATAGCAAGAAGAGCACAGATTAACAATTGGCGATCACCTGGTTAGAAAAATCATGTGAATTAAAATTTATCCAATAAATATCCATTCTATTTATGTGCTTGTCACTTTAAATATTATGCTTGTTGTTCACAGTATGCATAAGTATGTGTGCTTCCATGGCCAGGGGCGTACCTAGACCATTTAGTGAGTGTACACGATTGAGTTTCGGGCGTACAGGTAGCCCCGCGCCTGATGGCACTCAACTTTTCATAATGTGTCCAAAGATCACCGATTATCTTTGCCTGCCATTTCACTCTCCAAGTCTGTAATTCCACCATTGGAAAACAGGCACATGAGAAAACGTTTAATAAAAAAAATCGATCACTATAAATGTTTGAGTTTAAACTAAGAAGGCAAAACATGGTGAAAATAAACTTACCGTTTGTTGATGTTTCCCTCGTCGCCATTTTTCCTGCACGTTTTCTCAATGAAGCTGTCAATCAGAGAAATATTGGTACACTTTAGAATTAACATTTTTAAGAGAAAAAGATAATAATAACACAAGTGCTTCTCTAAAAAGACATTAAACTTCACTCACAACATCTTAAACTCACTGCGTATAAAATAAATTCTTATCCGTAATTAGTATAGCTCCATTCCTCGATAGGACGGTGCATACGTAAAAAAAGCAATTATCATATTTAATACAAACAAAGAATTTATAGTCTAAGGGAAGCAATTCGTACAGAATTTGGTGAATAAAATGATTAGAGTAATGTCCCTTGAACTGCTTAACGCGTAGGAAATGTTTGAAAATTACTTTAATAAAGCAAATACCTTGATCTTTAATGTCTCCGTGATGTATTTCAAAGAGTCTATGTAGCTGCCACTAAAAATGCTTTTAGAAAGCCACAAAATCGTTTTTAAGGAAGCGATGTCTGCTTAAAAGGCGATCTGGCATCACCAATACTAAGTATTATGGTATAAATGGGACGACACTTTTTGGCAAACTATGCTACTTCGTAGAAAAGAACCCGGCTTAGCGTGATGACGGTGATGATGGCACAATGTTAAATATTTAAAAGCGCTTTAAACATACAAATTCGTTTTACTATGTCTGCGTAAGATTAGAACATAGAAGGTCATGATTATCGCAATGGGTTTTTTATGGTCAAAGGGAAATAACTCTTATTGGCATATTGCATGATAATCTTTGAGTTGTTTCCCTTTGACCATTAGCAATCTTTAAATAAACAAAGTAGAATTGGATTCGTTTCTTCGATGTACATAACTGTTCAGAATTCGGTGAATAAAATGATTAGAGTAATGTTCCTTGAAATGCTTAACACGTAGAAAATGGTAGAACTTTTGTTTATTTATGCAAATACCTCGATCTTGAATGTCTCCATGATATCTAAGCCACAAAACCGTTTTCAAGTTAGCTTTGTCAATGTGAAAACAATCAGGCTTGATTAATGCAAACTTCAGTTTTATGGTACAAAAGAGACCATGCGTTTTGGAAAACTATGCTGTTACATAGAAAATAACCCAGCGTAACGAGACGACGGCGTAACGTTACATATTTCAAAATGCTTTATAAAATAACATATTACTTTACTATGTATGTGTAAAAACATCAAGACAAACATAAAAACACACTATCAATTGGGTTTTTCATGGTCAAAGGGAAATAACTCGAATTGGTATATTGCACAACAATCTTCGAGTTGTTTCCCTTTGACAGTTAACAATCTTAATATATATCACCAAGTCAATTTGGTTTGGTTTCTTCTATGAACATGTTGTACATTTATTTTATAAAAATATTTGATTGATGTTGACTATTTTTAACTTCTTTATTGCTTTTTGCTTATCAACTTTTTAAAATAGATTGTCATTTACTGATAGTATGACTACATATGTTTGTAAAGTAATGTAAGACTAGATTAATGTCAGCCTAGTGCCGTTCATAACCGTCCAGAAAATATATAAATGAATGAATGAATGGTATTTTAAGGTGCATTGACAGCTAAGTTCATTTAGTGTGCATTATGATGGTGTGGATGATGTGGTTAAATGTATATTGAATTATTTTCAGATTTAAATGTATTTTGTTAAAGACAAATAAATAAGAATTTGTAATGAATGAATACTATATACAAGACTTAGAAGAGATTGTAGCTTTCTAAAGCAGCGTTTATTTACTAAAAATATTGTTGATTCACCTCTATGTGATTATGGTGCAGTGGAGACAACTACATCCTATTTCTTTGAATGTCCATTTTATCAGTCCTTAAGAAACAAATTGTTCCATTCTTTGGCGAGTTTCAATGTTATACTGGATCTAAATACACTCCTTTTTGGAAATGATTTCCTTACTCTTGATGAAAATATAGTGGTATTTACTCATGTTCATAATTTTATCAAAGGAAGCAAACGGTTTGATTGATGGTTTATCATTTCTGGTCCATTCATCTACAGCTCCATCCACTCTGTCTCGTTCTCCCTATTCTATCTATAAATAAACTCTTTCTCTACTCGTCCCCTTCTCTCTATTGGTGAATTTACAATTATATGTTACATATTCTTTGTATTGTATTGCTGTCATGTAATGTTATTAAGGAGAGGGACTCAATAAGCTTATAGCTTCCGTCCCAATCCTATTGTAAAAACATTTTACAATAAAATATGTTTAAACTAATGAATGAATGATACTAAATGGAAAATGTGTAATGAGTTAACAATAGTAAATAAATGGTTTGTAATGAATGGATGATATTCATTAAAAAGTTTGTAATGAGTAAATGAAATTGATATATAAATTTTTAAATGAGTAAGAAATCACAATTTGTTGTAAATTCCAATTTCTTGGAGTAAGGAAATATTTAATTCAATCATTTGCATAATTATGAAACATTTATATTGTAGTTATTACAAACCATTTCAACATTTATTTTTTCCATTAACAACAATCTTAACCCAAAATGAAAGGTAGTATTTTAAGAAACCATTGCAAAGTGAGTCTCTTGAAATGTTTTCACATGAAACTTGCAAGAATCGTCCATTTATAAACCCGCTTTCCCATAGAAGTGCTGTCAGGCACGAAGGATGACTTCACCCTAGATGACGAAAAAACAGGATTTTGAAATTGAAAATTATTTTTGGTTTAGTGACAATGATTGTACAGAGAAATGGTAGCATTTCTTACTCCTGGAACACAGATCTGTGAGTTAGTCCCTTTCAAGATGTTTGCATTATAAAATGCATGTAAATTTGATATGCGAGAGATTTTCTTATTTCTTATTCTTTTTTATTGTTCTATACTTTGCAATACAACAGACTTAAATGTTGGGGACACAAATTGTGTTCACAAATGTGTTTGTTTCAAATCTTCTTTAACGCAATTTACAAAGAAAGGTAAGAAAAGCAAGAAAGACTATATTTATTGAATCATTTTGTTGAATATCATTTTACAAACATTAAATTTTTATAGCATCTGTGGATATATCTACTGAGTTGATATATAGAAAAAAGGAATATTCTTATATTCTAAAGCCTTTAAATAACTGAAAAATTGTTGATACGACGCAGACGAGGAGGACCCCTATGGGACCTGTGTCAGAAACAAACCTTAACCCATTACCAATTAATAACGACATTTGACCATTTTGTTGCAGACACAATGTCACAATGAAAGTCAAAGTGAAATTGCTTGTTACGAGAAATTTTTCCTTTTCCCACAATGGAAGATTATTTTTCAATTTCATCACATTTTAAAATGTTGTCTGCAAACTCTCTCAATTTGGGTCAGTCATAAATTTGGCATTTGGTAAAGGGTTAAGAAATGTCACTTCAATGCCGACTTTATTCAATTGAAAATTGTGGGTGGGGGTATGCAAAGGGAGATGAGAATGATTCATACAAACAATGATTCACGCTAAAAATTATCGCCTTATTTGTTAAAAAGAATTCAGACACCTCACCACTTATTCTTTCAGTGGACACCAATGAACTTCCTTTACTGCAAGAAAAGAATCTTTCAAAACTCTCTTCACAATAATATCAACAGAACAAATCTTAACCCTTATAAAGCTGGCTATTTTTCTAAAAAAGGATTTTAGGTTGTCTGCTGTCCTAAACCTTAGATATCTGTTTAATTTTGTTGACAAAAGATTAACAAACAGGTTAGATCACAGGCCAGTCGCCAATTTACTTGGCGGCTGGCCTGGATTTAACATGTTTGCATAAGCATGAAGATGGCTCAAGCACTAAAAGGATTAAATTGTTATTGTTTATCTAGTAGGAGAATGTATCGTACACTAAAAACTAAATTTTCTTCTTCGACACAATGCTGCTTAAAAAGTTTTCTACTTTAAATATCATTCTTGTGCCTCACAGTTGGTACCTGTATGTGCTTTCAATTTTGAAAAGTCAGAAAAACCCAAAAACTATATGGTAAAGGCAAACGTTAATATCAGGGATTTGTTCTTTGAGCTATAAGTACAATGTGTACCAGCTACAAGCAAAAATTAACAACAAGATGATTGAATAATTTCAAAATAAGGACAAGTAAGGTTGTACTATGTAATTGAATTATTGATAAAAGGGTAAACAATTGACAACATTAAAGCAGATTTGTTTGTGAATTAATCATAATTTTATAATAATCATTAGATCTTTGGAGAAACAGAGAAGAATCATATATAATACATAATAAAATCTTTCTGAAAGTTCATGTACACATATTCAAGACCATTTACACATCTATTTGATGTCTTTCAGGAGAAACATGCATGAAGTTAAAAACATTTATACACATATATATTTTGACTTATTGGAAGAACATATATCGAACAACATTTACAAATAGAACTATACATGGTGCCTTTTTGGCAGGACATGTACTTAAGAACAATTTAACATAAATTAGAACTTTCTACAGGTACATTTATTAAGAACATCAATATATAGCATAACATGATTTTTTGGAAAGACAATTTTTTTAAGAACAATTACACATATGATTTTATGAAGGTTCACATATCAAAGAGCTTTCAAGTATATTTCTTTGGAAGCTTTGATGTTATTGAAAAGATAAAAGGTTCAAACAATCAATTCAACTCTTTATTTCAAGTACAATAATTGTATCAAATCTGCAACAGTTAGTTTGAGAAACAATTGTGAGCAGTTTCTTCTTTTGTCACAAAGGTTTCTCAACATTCTTTTAATCAGTAACGCCTCTTTAACACATTAACACCTAACACAACAATTTTGCGTGTTGCAGCAGACGACTATCAAAAAGTATTGTGACAAAAGGAGAAAATGCTTGTCACAAGAAATTTCTCCTTTTGCCACAATGCTTTTTCAATATACTCACATATCACAACGGCAGAACTGAAATTTTTTTCACATGTTTACAAGGCTTTTCCAAAGTCATCTCCTTCAAGTAAAAATGGTCATCTGCAGGTGCTAAAGAGTTTATTTTCATATGGCCCATTTTGTCTTTATGGCCTTTTGTTTCACAATCAATCTAAAATGAAGAAGTTTAATAAAAAAAAAAATCAAATCCTATCCATATTCATAGTTGTCTTCTCCAAATTATTTCAATATAGAACAGTAAGAACTGCAAAATAGCAAACGGGTAATCAGCATTAAACAACACATCTAAAGAATCATATATACCGGTATAGCATGGCACTTTGAAATATACAGGGAAATGCACAAAGTTTTCTCAATTCAATATAATCAAAAAGCCACAAGACTTTTCACAATCTTAGCTAAACACTAATTGTTAAATCAAGGGTTCAATGCAACGCAACAGGCGTTCTACATATGTGTATTGTATTCAACCCTTGAAGCTAGAGTAAGTAAATTCAAAGTCTTGAATCAAAATCACCATCCAAAAGAAGTCTTCATCTTGGCTTTTCCTCATGTAATAATTACAAACAAGAACCTGTGTGCGTATTTGGCAAAATAATAATTATCACATTTACATTATGTTTCTACCCAAATAAAATATTTTATATTTGCTTAAACATTAATCTTCATTAACCCATTCCTCAAAGCAATATTTTGTAGAACCATTGGCCTTTCTATAGTCAGCATGGAGACTGCTGCTCATGAAATCAAAATGCCATCACCAGGAATAGAAACCACATGGAGAGGAGCCACGTGATTTCATATTTGGTTCTATCTATCCACATGACCACACAGGCCCCCTTACTCATCCAAATGATTGGAAAACATTGTGATCAAAGAAACAAAGGCTCATTAAAAATCTGCATTATCATTCTCTCAGTAAACCATCTTTAAAAACTTTTGAAATTTCAAAAAATTACCAAAAGCAATCATATGAAGCCTTCCAGTATTGAAAAATTACATTTACTACACTGTCATTGTACAAAACTGAAAGCGCTGATAGGTAAACAACACAATAAAAATGCAGGCCTGGATCGTAGCTTTTGGCGTGAACTTATATCATATGAACTAATGGAATACAATGAGTGGTACATGTATGATACACAATTAAGGGTTTGGCAGAAAATATGCTTTGATTATCTCTTTACCTATTAACAAAATAATTTGTATCTTTGATTGAATTGAATAGGTGATAGCAATGATTAACCCTTAGAATGCTTTGTAAATTTTTCGAAAATTTGATTATTGTGTTGTCTGCTTTCCAAACCTTAAATACTTGGTTAATTTTAATGAGGAAAGATACTCAGAGTAGCAAACAGGTTAGATCACAGGCCAGCCTTGTTGGCTGGCCTGTGATCTAACCTGTTTTCATAAGCATGAAGTCGGTTCCAGCACTATAATGATACTTATTGACTTGCTGGTAAACACACACCTTTATCTAAGAGTTGAACACACACCTTTATCTAAGAGTTGAATACAAGATTGAAAGAAGTATTAATCATCAGAGAAAAAAATGCTATCAACTTTGAGTAAATTGGTGCACTATAAACAAATGACAAAAATAAAGAATATTATAAAACAATAAATATATCTTTGGTGAAATCAATGGATAGATAACATTTTGAAAGAAATGTCCTACATAATTCAAAAAGTACCTTTTTCATTTAAAAAAATAAACAAGCCTGATTAAATACATTGAAAGTGAGACCATCTCACTAAAAACCACATCCTTCACTAAAACAAAATGACTGCATCCAATTTAAAAGTATTTTAACTCTCAACTCGAAAAAATAACTTTAACAGAAAACCTCAGGAAGCAATGTGACAAAAAGATTAATTTCTCCTCACAAGCAATTAATTTGTTTGTAACAATGCCATTGTATTCAATAGCATGAGATGGAAATGTATTCTTTCTTGTGTGTTTTTATCAACTGTTATAGCTTTTACTTTGGACCAGTCAAATACGTCCCAAATGGGTGAATTGGTTAAGTCCTACATTTGTTTATTTTACCGTTTTCATATTAAGTATAATGCCATAAGAAAACCTAAGTTGAATCCATTAATATTGATAGGTTTTAACTCGCAAACTTATCAGTGTGTTGGAACTTCTGTTCCTATTTTAACATGATTTCAAGTGTTGATAAAACATTGTACAGTCAAGAATTATGTAGTGCTAATTGACTTTCCCTTTGCAAATGAAATTGAATAAAAAATGAAAAGAGATTTTATGTTTTCTTAAATGAATAAAAAGAAAATTCTAATTAAACATATGACTGAAACTGCTTTGTGATAATGTTTTGTTTTACATCTCTAAGAAAAACATTCAAGTTCTCTTCATTTGTATATAAGGGAACATTCCAAATGATTTAAGTAAAATATCTCTACTAAGAACAACATGAGCAGGAGTTTTTTGGCCCTAAACTTTTATAGTAAATGATCCCCAGTCCTTGTATATGACCCCCTGAAGATCATAATTTGTCATTCAAAATTACATATATAAGGGTCCAATGTCCCCCAACATAGCATAAATCACTTGAATATGGCAAAAATAATAAAATTGAAAACTATTGCACCAAAGGAAAAGGAAGAATTGTAGTAAAAGGAAGAATTTGCTTGTTACAAGCAAACAGCTTTTCTTTTATTACAGTACTTTTAGAATAATATAAGTGCAAAGTTAATGATATAAGGGAACTTTCAACATTTATCAAAGTAAATGTCTAATACCCAACTTCTAATATCATAACTTTGCTTTTCAATAGAAAATGTTCAAACTATTTCAATCCACAGATGGTTTTTCAATTAACTATTTCCTTTGATCACTTAAATCCCATAAAATCTCTTCAAAACCATACATTAACAAGGAACATGTTTTGAACAAGAAAAATATCACAGAAGAAAAATCAATTTCATACAAAACAGGAAACAGTTTGCACATAAACCCTAATATTCATACTGCACAAATCAAACAGAGCAAATGCTTTTTCCTTATCACGACGGTATAGGATATAGAAGACAAATTCTCGCAGCATCCTGGACTGGAAGTTCCTTTCTCGTGTAATACTCAACCATCGCTGGAATAGTGTAAAATGGTGGACTGTTTTCCCCGAGGATATACGTCCCGTTGGGTTTGGCGGTGATCTTCATATGCATCGGCAGTCCATTCCAGCCTCTAGAAACGAAAAACACAATTCGTCATAGTCTAAAATATATAGTATAGGCCACCATACCAAGTGAAAGTCACATCGGTATGGCAATGGCATTTTAAACCTAAGAATGCCTGGTAATTTATTTAATTTTGTTGAGGAAAGATACCCAGAGTAACAAACAGGTTAGATCGCAGGCCAGCTGCCAATTTACCTGTTTACATAAGCATGAAGTCGGTTCAAGCACTATAAGGGTTTAGGCATATCAGATGTTTAGAACACAGATTTGATTATGTTTTTGAAATGTGCAAGACAGTGGTCTAGGGGTTAGATTGTAGACCTCAAGACATGATGGTTCAATTCCTGTTTTATTTGTATGGTGTTTAATGCCATCAACAATTTCTCACTTATGTAACGGCTTTCCTGGACCAACCAGTCCCAGTACCAGGGCTCTGAAGTGACTTGCAAAAGGCCACTCCCACGAAAACAAAGGTTCGATGAAGCTCAACCCAGGACCCCGAGTTCTAAGTCCGCCACCTTAACCACTGAACCCCACAGAACCAAAATTAGCAAAGGAAACATCTTTATTCAAGCAGTTATCATTTTACTTTTCTTAGCCTGCGCAAAAGATAGCTAGATATGTCAAAGGCTTTTACATACTTCAGTGTCAGAGAGAAGTCCTTTCTGTTCGACTCACTCCGTCGAATCAAGTAACTGCCATCTTTGAACACGCAGAGCATTCTCTCAGCTTCGGACCTCTTTATATTGCCATGGAAAAAACTGAAAATTTGAAATAAGAGAAAGGAATTCAAAAATTATAAACTTGTCCTCTTCGCTTTTTCTGTATGCCTATCAAATAATTATGATTTCTAAAATTACATAACACTTTTATCGATCACATCCCTTTTGGCAGATCTTTAAAGGTGAACATCGGACAACAGTTTTCTTCATGAACAACTTTGCCTTTAGTCAAACGCTTTCAAAGTTTTGAAAAACATTGAGTCAAAGTGACTCATTTTCCTTTTGTTAAAAAAATACATGTGGTGACACCTAAAAAGTTTGTCAAGAAAGCATAGAAATTTCAGATTTTATCAATTGGAATACATAAATAGTCCATTACTGTTTCCTTCTATCTACAAATTTAGATTTGTAAAAAACAACTAAATCAAGGGTTCATTGCAAAGCTATGGTAAGTGATCCATGTTTGTGAAGAACTTGCTACAGTCTTGCATTGATCCCTCAAAGGGTCAGATTAATGGGTTTAACTCTTTACCACCTGCAGATGACTGCTTTTTACTTGAAGCAGACGACTTTAGAAACGATTTGTAAACATGTGAAAAACATTTCAGTTCTGCTGTTGTGATATGTTAATAGATTGAAAAAAGCTTTTTGGCAAAAAAAGAAATGGCTTGTCACAAGCAATTTCTCCTTTTGCGAAAATGCTTTTTCAATCTATTCACATATCACAAGCAATTTCTCCTTTTGATACAATGCCTTTTGAAAACCTTCTGCCTCAAGACGCAAAAATGAGGCATTAGATAGTAAAGTATTAACGCGGACTTGTAAAGTGAATTGATTTCTGCTGCACTCTCACTCACCATTGATCTTCAAGTGGAATGGTTGGATCCACTTTCTCTGCCAAAGCAGCTAAAGACCTACAGCTGTCAGACCGGCTCACTTGCTCTCGTTCAAAATACCGGGAAACTGTTAAAGATGGGAATTACATATATTGTTTCATTAAAAACCATTCTATTAATCTCCTAATAAGTAATCAGGCTTTTCAGATTCTTTTAAGACTGCCGTATTAGCCCGGGGAATCATGTGACCAATGTTTACGATCTCATGTCCAAACAAGATGGCCACCCCACATGTAGTTCTGCTTTTTCATCTTTTTTTGCCACACTGTTTACCCTGCATGAGTTGACCATCAACTTTACATCAGTCTTTGACTGCGTTTTCTCTGCTGAGTATTAGATGGTACATGTAACCCCATTATAAAGCATGGGTCATCATATACCACCAGAACCGGACAGTTGATGGTCAAATCATAAGGGGGTTACCCAATGTGACTTTCATTGGCAAAAGTAAGGGAAAAAAGCAGGCATATTGTTCAGACATAAGATGATTCCCACACCTAAGCCTGTGGTGTAAAGAAATTTGGGTTATTTTTAGAAATGATGGGCTTTAACCTATACCTTAAATCTATGCCTTGTTCAAATTAAATGCAACAACAACATTAAATTAACCATGATAGTGCTGGAACCGAATTAATGCTTACACAAACAGGTTAGATCCAGGCCAGCCCCAAAGTAAATTGGCAGCTTGCCTGTGATCTAACCTATTTGATACTCTTAATATCTTTCCTCATCAAAATTAAGCAGATATTCAAGGTTATGGAAAGCAGACGACACAAAAATCTACCTTTACAAAATTATCCAGCATTCTAAGGGTTAAAGCAAATTCACAAAGGTTTGGACTGTTCTCTTAGCTTCCTTGAGACAACATTTTTGAAGTATCCTGACCAGATCTATCTGAGTGTTGCAGTTGATCCATAGCGAGGGATCAGGAATTCTCCAAAACCCAATTGGTCCAAGAATTGGCCCAAAACCCTCCTTACCATCCCCTCGCACAGAAACAAATTAATTATCAATTCCTATTATGCACTTAACCAAAATTATGCGTAATGTGAAAATATCAAAATAAACCTTTTATTTTAGATAACATTGAGTATGAACTTTATGTTTCTGTGTTCTTAGTTTCAATAATCATATTAAAAAACGTCCGATTGATATGAAAGGTAAACACTAAACAGATTTGAGGTCTGTTTGTTTTAAACTCTTCATGACTCCCTTTGATGATTCCAATAATGTCCAATAAGTTGGTCCAGTACAACTGAAATTGGTCCAAAACCGACAAAACCAGCATTTTCCTGATCCCTGTTCATAGCTGCTATAAAGAAAAGAAATCAGCGTGACAGTAAAGTGTAGCAGCATGGATACCAATAAAACCTCATATCTCACCAGGGGATGATGGAAGCTCTTCTTTCCCTCTTGCCGTAATCTCTGTACTCGGCTCTGCATCAACATTCCCCGGGTCTGGCGTAATGATCTTCCCTTCGCTCAGACGCTGTTTACGAATATTCTCCAATTTCTCTTCAAACTCCCGCTGTTTGTCCCCTGTGTCCCAGGCATCCTCATAATTAGCCGGCACCACCTTCCTGTTTCCGTGAGACGGAACACTTGGCTTCCCATCGGCACACCGTTTATTTTTATCGTGTACAGACGTAACATCTGTATTCGGATCCCACGCAAATTCGTAAAGGTTTGGATTGTTCTCTTGGATTCCCTGGGACACCAATTTTCCAGTACTCTGACCCGCTTTGTCGGGGTGTTGCAGTTGCTTCACCCTACTCGGGGAATTCTTGTCGACGCTCTGTCTTCGATCGTCGGAACTCTCGGCGCGCTGCATGAGACGAGAAAACTTTTCCTGCCCCTCATGGGAATCCCATGGATCCTGATACTCTGACGGCAAGTCCTCGTATGTACATTGCGGTAAACCTCCTCCACACACCGGGAAAAAGTCCTCGGGTGTTGCAGACCCCTGCCTCAATGCTCCACCAGACTTCTTCATATGATTGCCTGATGTCCGCAAGTTTGACTGTGGTGGTGGGGTTTTGTAGTTCCAGGTGTTTAAATGGTCGTAGTTCTCACTCTCTTCGTCAATCCTTGTGTTTTGCAATTTGTTTGTGGTGGTGGAAATTACGTGACTGTAATGTTGGCTGTGCGGATCTGAGGATAATTAGAATTAGGAACAGAATCAAATAACATATACTGACAAAATGTTTCTCTTTGATAAAAACATAACTGGATTAGTTCAAATTGGATGAAAATAAAGATAATCAGTTTGTGTTAACTAAAAACTATAAATCATTCTGGTAAAATAGATGTCAAAGTTGGAAATGCAGAAAATGCTTGTCTGAGAAAAAGCCTTTGAAGAAGATAACATTTAAAAATAATGAGACAAATGGCAAATTTGCTCATGCTCATTGCTTGCCAATCATTTCAAAACACAAAGCTTAAGATACTTTATTGATGAATAAGAAAGCTTTTTGGGCTTGGTTTCGAAATATTATCCATTTCGCCTCAGGCTCACAGTATAATATTCCTATGCCCTGCCCGACACCATTTCTGATTCACAACACCAACCATTTATTCTCTATCAATGTAATAAGAAACTTTGTTATGTTTAGGTTACTAAATCAAAATAATATCTGTCTAATAAATTACCATGTCCTTCAAATCTGTTTGGAAATGTTGTTTGTGTAGGTGGAGGGGTAATGTCTTTGGCTAGTTCGTAGATACCACTGGGATCCGGGGCAACGACCTGGGTGATGGATCCCGAACCTGAAATGGGCATCAACAGGTTAGTAACACCAGAGTTAATGACCTCCTCTATTACTCACACTATGTTAAGTTGTTAACAATAACTACTGCAACAGCCTATTTCCAAACAACCATGATTCATCTACGAGTTTTCATCTCCATTACTATATTGTTGGTATTCATCAAAATTGTCTCGTCTAGACCATTCTAATTGGATCAAATAAACAACTATATCTAATTTTGGTTTTGTTTTAGCTCCAGCAGTAACAAAAGGGTTTGATATTAGGTTTTTTTTCTATAAGAATTTCAAAATCGTTAAGCATGATTTTCCTTGACCCCCAAACTTATATGACTCCCACTTTCTGGATATGACCCCTAAGCCATACATAAGGGGTCAAAAGTCCCCAAATTTAGCATATATGAAGGGGTCAAGAAAAACCCCTGTTTAGACAAGACCTATGTGGGTATTCATAATAAACGTCCCAGTGAGACCCTATTAATAATTATCCTCGATATAGGATTTAGGCAAGTAATTACAAATTTCGCTAAAGGAATCCTATTTTTTGGGTACTTAATGGAATCACCTAATGAAGACATTTCTAATGAGCGCCCACAATATACAGTTCATACAAGCAAAAAAGTAATTAGCTAAGCACATATGCCTCTTAACCCTCACAGTGCTGGAACCGATATCATTCTTATGCAAACAGGTTTGATCACAGGCCAGCTGCCAAGTAATTGGCAGCTGGCCTGCAATCTAACCTATTTGCTACTCTGAGTATCATTCCTCATCAAAATATTTTAAGCAGATATTTAAGGTTTTGGAAAGCAGACCACACAAAGATCTATCGGTAGAAAATTACCCAGCATTCATAGGGTTAATCTGGACTGTAGTATGGAGCTAGTAAGAAATAGATACCTTGTGATTGGTAAGGTTCTACATAATCCTGGGATTCGCTGCTCGGTCTTCCACTGGACTTGGACAATCTGTCTGGGGGCTGGGAATAGTCGTCTTTGAGTGACACGTACTTCTGAAATGTAAGAATTAGCCTGACATGAGAGCCGTGGTATGGAACTCTTAATTATAAGAATCACAGGAAATACAGTTATATTGCTCCCTGATATGTCATCATGACCATTCTGTTTGAAGCCAGCAATCATAGTTAAGTCTTAATTGACCGCCAAAAACATAAAACCTCACTTTAATGAATATTATGAGATCAGTGCAAGACTCTAGTGTTTCATATTTGAGAAGGGCTTTTTATCCGTTTCGACTTACGCAAATATGTTCCTTAAGTTGTTTAGTAAAACGGTTCCAAGAATATTAAAGCATATTCTTCCATTGATCCTTTGTTATAAGTGTCTACATTAAGAACTGATTGCCGATGCAAACCATCCGTTAAAATCCCTTGTGAATCAGTTTCTTCATGCCAAGTTCTAAAGTCTGATAAAAGAGGGTTGTCCGGCTAAATCGGTTAGATCTCAACCTGGAGCTGTTTCTTCAATCTTAATGAAAACTCTATGTTATGCTGCAAAGGAATCTAAAAAACTATGATAAAAGATAATTTGCTCCTAGTGAACAGTTATTCTTTTGTGATGATGGTTTCCATCAAAAAAACTTTTTATTCTGCTGTGTTTCTCTTTTGGGCGCCTGTTGTTGCTTTCAAATTGGATTGAACCAAACTCCAATTTGATAATCAGTTAGCCTGTTAGTATACTCATTTATAATCACTTGACAAAAAGTATTGCATAAAGTGCAATTTTTCAATAAAATATAAAACCTTATGATATCTTTACCAAATAAAAACCTTGATTGCCTTCAACTAAAACTTTCACAAATTCAAATATAAAGCATAATTATGAAGGATATTTTTTGTAGCACAGAAAGTAGTGTTGCAATAGCAAAAGAGGCATGAGTGAACAATTTCCTTTCTTTATACCGAGAAGTAGTTAAGAACTCAAAGGGTGTTAAGGCAATAGCCACTTATTTTTTTCCAACAATAAAGTAAAGATGTTGTTAACACGTCAAATTCAGGGAATGTTGAATAAAAAGAATCAAACTTAGAATAAAGTCTTACCCTATGAAATATTTGGTGCAGATGTGTGTCTTCCCTGTCTTAAATATATATATAACCCTAAATAATTGGTGTGAGGAATTTCTTAAAGGCAATGAATCTTTCCCTAATCTTGACATTCAACTTGAACATTTTTATTCCCACCCCCCCTTTTATTTCACTTCATGCCTAAATAATGTGCATAGCTATCTAAACCCCTAAGACAAAGATAAAAAAAAAATTGATTGCAGGGACATTGTGTTTATGATTGTATTCAATATATTGTTTCATCATTTCTCAAGAGTTTCCATAAAATAAAAGTTACAATGAGGTAAAAGATTAACTTCCTCTTAGGTTTGAGTAAAAAAACACTAAAAAATATATTACTATACACTATTATGTTTGTACAATAAAAGAAAGAAGCTCCGTTTTCAAGGCTTTAACCCTTTGCCAAACAACAAATTTTCGTCCCCCAAATTGAAAGAGTTTGCAGACGACATTTCAAAATGTGATGAAATTGAACAATATTCTTCAGAAAGAGCCAAAAACCTTGTGGGAAAAGGAAAATTGCTTGTTGTGTTGTTTGTTACGAGCAATTTCTCCTTTTCCCACAAAGTTTTCTAAAGTCGTCTGCAACAAAGTGGTCAAATGTCGTCATTGTATGGGAAAGGGATATTAGCCTACAGTTATTCACATGCAATCCAGCAATGTTCAATGGTATTGTGTTAAAAGAATACTTTACTGAATTACAACTACATTGTATAAATGTCTTTGCACCAGACCACAATGTAAACCGTTGTGACTAAAAGAATACTTGCACATTGTGGACAAATTTTCATTTTGTCACACTTATTTTGATGTTTATTAACCCTTACAGTGCTGGAGGCGCCTTCATGCTTATGCAAGCAGGTTAGATCTAGGCCAGCCTCCATGTAAATTGGCAGCTTGCATTTGTTCTAACCTGTTCGCTATTCTGGGTATCTTTCCTTATCAAAATTAAGCAGATATTTAAGGTTTTGGAGATAACACACAAATTGATTTTTAGAAAATTAACCAGCATTCTAATGTTTATAATCTATATATACATTATTCGAGGGTTCAATGCAAGACTATAGTAAGTGCTTCATAAACATGAAGCACTTACTATAGTATTGCACTGAACCCTTGTATTGTTCATCACAGGGAATTTAAAACACTGATGAGAACTTTTAATTTTGTCTGCTGGTATTCTGAGAGTTGTTTTCTTGATTAGCCTAAAAGTACCGTAAGTAGATAAATTGACAAAATAACTAAAAAGTGCAATTAATATTATACGTCGTTGTGATGTGTGCTGTGCATGTACAAGTGGGACAAAGTGTCATAGTTGATATACTATGCGTCACACAACTTGTGTCGTCCTTATTAATCATTCACTTTTTGTACTTTCTTACCCTATACACGAGACCTTCATGAATGAATCAATTAATGGGGTTTTATGTCACATCCACAGCTAAGGTCATTTAGTACTCACTATGGTGCGGTAGCTTTATGTATAATAATTTACAGGCTAAAATATGTTTCAATTTGTTACATGAAAAAAATAAAGAGATTTGTAAACAATGAACAAAAGTAAATGAATAATTTCATAAGAGTTAATGATAGTAAATAATTCGTAATGAGTGAATGATGGTAAATAAGTAATTAAATGTAATGAGTGAAAGATGATAATATTATATAAGTTTTTAAATCAGTAAGGAATCAGTTTATAACTACAATGGGTCATATAAGTGAACACGCCTTTATGCATCTAACCATAATTTGTATAATGGTTATAATAACAGGGTTTGTAAATTTCATGACAAATAAATCTTATTTTATGGTTAAAGAATTGAACTTGAAATCAAATCACCACTCACTGCATTGGTTCATAGGTGTACAAGTTTGGTTTGATATTTAACATTGTGTCAACAGGCTAAGATTCTGAAGTGACTTGCCAACCGAAACCATATATTGATGGGGCTCGAACTTAGGACCTCAAAGTTAGGTGCACAAGTATTTTGATTTTCATGAGAGGTAGTCTCCTGTCTGACTTATGGAATGCTGTTGGTTCTACTGCACTACATCTGCCCTAGTGGGTAAAAAACTAACCACAATTTCAGACAAAACCAAACCTATACAGCGATCTTTTTTAAATTATGGGAACAGGTGCAGTACAGGACAAGTAGGGATATGCAGCTTTTTTTTAAAATTAGGAATTTCTCAGGAATAACTTAATTCAAACATAAGCTTTATTAGGGAAATTGGTCAGTTAATTTGATTGGGAATGGGTATGTTTTACAGAATCAAGCGTATAAGGAAATAAATTAGTGCTATAGATGTACATGTATATGTCAAATAACTTAAACAATTAATAAACATTATCAGAAACCTTAAACACTATAGTAAAAGCAGAACTGGTGCATGTCTTTCTATAATGATCTTGTTTCTGTATGGCATTAACTTTGACAATTTTGACAATATTTACAATGAATACTTCCATAGAAACCCACCTTTCAATAGCTTATCCCAGGTGCAGGTAATAGGAGTATTTCTCTAGCCAACTTCCTCATTCATACCTAAAACCCTATATTTATAGGTACTCATTTGAATTATCTCCATGAGACAATTCTAATGAGTTCCAACATCATACAATTTAACTACTGTCCCATATACATGTACCACCTTATCAAGCCTGCAGATTTTTATTTCTAATGATTCCAGACCATAACTATCAATTATACTTTAAATTACCTTCAATAAAAGGAGCGAAGGCTCACTTCACATTATTCTAGGAATTCACAGTAAATCGGCAACTTAGAACTTAGGAAATAGAAAACAGTCTTTGGTTTAGAGACTATGGTTATAAATCAAAATATCGAATTTTTAACGTTTCATACTCCCCGAACACAATCTCTATGTTAGTCGCTTTAAATTACCTTCAATAACAACAGAAGTCCAATATTCCTCAATATACCTACAATTGCTACTCAAGTCGACACAGATACTGGTTAGATAGTGACTTCCCCATACATAAACCTATGATCTAATAGAGCATAGCCTGGGGCAATCATGCAGGCATTAATGATTTTAATCATCACCATCAATAAACCTGCCAATCATTACACCTCAGTTAACTCTTTACCACCTGCAGACGACATTTTTTTACTTGAAGCAGTCGACTTTAAAAAGCATTGTAAACGTGTGAAAACCCTTTCAGTTCTGCTATTGTGATTTGTGAATAGATTGAAAAAGCATTGTGGCAAAAGGAGAAATTGCTTGTGACAATTATAATCTACATCTATAAAGTGATTTCAGTGACTTTATTTCTATGAATAGTTGTTTGAAGCATAGCTGAATACTATATGCCAATTTAACTTTTTACTTATATATGTTCATTGTTTGACGTCCGGGAACTTTAAATCAACATTATGTCAGTTATGTTGCCATGCCCAACTAATGATGGAGGAAGACCCCAAACTCAACGGCCCATAATGGCTGGCCCAGCCAGGTAGAACCATTGACATACCGTTGTATATTTTCCTGTGGGTGGGTCTTTTTTGTTTTAAAACAACACTTCATGGGTTCAATGTACAGGTGTACAAGGAATTTCGTGCAGTTCAGTCACTCTGTTTACTACGATATTATAATTCATGAGCATTTGTAAAAGAAGAATTTAGCAATAAAGGTAATCTAGGTTAAAATATATTACAGGCGTGTGCCTGTAGTGTAGAGGATACGATGATGGTGTTCGCGGTGCTGCAGAAGATATGCTAATTATACATTTCTGTAATGTTAGTACATGACCTAGATTGTATCTTTGTAAGACTATAGTAGCTGTTTTATGTTTGTGAAAAACTAGCTATAGTCTTGCATTGATCCCTCGACTTATGGTAAAGTTTTTGGCCCATCATCTCTGGCAATGACCCAACTTTTTTAAGTGCCAAGGGTCAATTTTGCCAGCCTATTCTGAAAATTACCTGATGCTTTGTAAAGCTATGTTTCCTTGCCAGGAGTCAAAATGACTGCAAACGGGAGCCCTGGACATGCACTGCTTCAAACATTTTGTGGAAAAAAAAAATGGATTGATGGTATTTAGTCGACTTCATGTTTAGTTTAGTTTATACTTACTTATTTTTACAATGATTGTGAAACAAGTTCGAACAACTTAAGTTAATAACTCTCGAATCTACTTCCTTGATCATTACAGTACACACACCATTTTGTTGATTAATGAAAGGTACCCAGGCAGAAACTGCTACTCATGGGATTCGAACTAACGACCCTCGTGTCCAAAGGCCGACGTTTTATGAATGGACAATTGTCTTCCTAGACTTAATTGTCCTGTGGATACGATTCTTATGAGCACCAATATTACAGGGGCAAGATGAGAATTAAGAGAAAATAGCTTGGGGACTTCATCTCATTTCTAGACCTTCAAAAACTGTCAAACTAACAGACTGTATCTCTTCCTTACAATACAGAAGATAACATCTTTTGGTAATTGACACCTAATTCTAAAAAAAACCACTGTGACAAAAGCATAAATTGTTCTTCAATAACAATAAATCCATAAGTCACAATGTTTAACAATGGCACATCTTGTCAACCTAATTCTCAGCTCAATATTACCTCTTTAACTTATTTATGAACTGGGATGCGCAATACATGTACAATTCCAGCTGATTTACTTGTTTGACAGGTCCGTTCCTCTGTTCTCATGGAATGTAAACATATTCAGTGACAGATACTTTTACCCTAAATTTCACAACACCCCACTTTATGGAATTTTCCTTGACCACTTGATTTATGCTAATTTGAGAAACTTTTGACCTCTTATATAATGGAATTGTGAATGAAAAATAATGTTATTTAGGGTTTATAGCCAGGAATTGGGGGTCATTTATAAGTGAGGGTCAAGAAAAACCCTTTTTACCACAGTTGCAGTAGAATGCTTTAAATAAAAAACCACTGTGACAAAAGGATGAATTATTCTTAATGAATAAGTAATCTTTTTGTCACAATGGCTAACAAGCCATAAACATATACATATTCAATGCCAACTGGTTTACCTGTTTGATGGGTCCCTTTCTCTGTTCTGGTGGAATGTGAACGTCTTCAGTGGCATACTGATAGTCGAGAGAGTCCTCTGCCTTCTTGTTCTGCACGTAGAAAGCCGCCGTGTGGCCCTGCCTAAACTGGCTGTGTCCCCTCATGGCCACATCATTTGGGCTGCCTCTGAAATCATATGCAGGGAACCAGATAAGGGATTTCTTCAGTCTAAAATCTTTTTGGCTTTTTCAAACCCTATATTGTTGGTACTCATTAGAATCGTCTTGATGAGACAATTCTAATAAGTACCAACAATATTGGTTTGTCTTATTTTTCTATTTTAAAAATATTGAGTGTAAAGGAAACTAATACAACCCTGTAGTCACACAGTCAAGCCTCGTTTATCAGGACTCTTTGGTTTCCAGGATTGATATCCGTATTAATGATGACCGGATTATTCAGGCTCAACTGTACTTGATTCTCCAGTACTAGGCAAGGGCTCTGAAGTGTCTTGCCAAAGGATGCTCCGCTGCAACCAAAGGTGTCAGTGGGGCTTGAACCCAAGGCCCTGTGTTCTAAGATTGCCATCTTAACCACTGGGCCATACAGGATCTTCTTTGCAAAACAACAGTGCTGGTAAGGCCTTCTCTTATTATGTTCCCTACACACACTGTAATTGCTGCCAATCTATGATTCAATCCCAAACCTAAATGTTGAGTGCCAAATACTGTTATTTGTCAATTTGATCTCTTCATTATGAGGAGTTTAAAAGCCCCCCATATTGAACAATCAACTTCTTTACAAAATGCATGAATTTGATCTCTTCACTATACAAAAGAGTTTATGCATTTCTATTTGCATAGAGAACTCTTCAAAATGTATGAATTAAATCTCTTCACAATCTAAAGAAGTTAAATTCATTTCTTCTTGCCTATAAAACTCTATTCAAAATATACAATGTATATGTCAATCTCCTCAATATAAAAAGAACTTTGCACCTTTTGCATAGTGAACTCCTTAAAAAAAATTCATTGATCCAATTGACAAATAAATGACATGTCTGCAGTTCTGCATTTTCTATCCACAAGACAACATTACGATTTTAGTTCATATTCATAATTGTCGTTTCTTTTTTATAAATGTCATTTATAATCATAAACCCAGATAGAGTTCAGCCACAATTAAGTCAACAAAATGACACTCATGAAGAAAGACGAAGCCTTTTCAAATTGAAATTGTACATCATTATGGTTTTATCTGTCATGGAATAACTTAGGAGTTCTCATAAACACTAAACACAGACAAAACTAGTATGAAATAAGGGTTTTAAGTTCTATAATGTGTGCACGGTTTGTAGACAAGATCAGGAAGATTTCAATCCAGTGACATTACAATTAATTGACTTGATTCTATTTTGAGCATGCATAAAGGAGATCTCTTTATGATAAATGTCTCTAAAAAAATGTCCTGTAATGAAAATCAAATATCACAGGAAGAAAATTACATATAATGGGTACTTTTTGCCCACACGAAACAATTTGTAAGTCGAATTAAAAAATGGCAATCAAACATGTTTTGTATTGTGGTAAAATATTTAAAAAAAAAAAAAATGCTTCTGAATGCAAAATTGATTCAGATGCGTCACTATATCTAAGTATGTGAAGACGCTATGCAATGGATTTCAAAACATTTGCAAAACTTTTGGATCTGAATACATATTGAATTGATTCCTTGTATACCGGCTAAAAACTTAAATACAAACTTATTTATTACTTGTAATACCTATTTACTTCCAATGAATAAGTTTTATTAACACTCATATAACAGAACAGCGGCTGTACATTCCATTGTACAAATTGAAAGAGTTTGCAAACAATTGCAAAACTTTTTGAATCTGATTACATATTGAATTGATTAAACTTGTATACCGGCTAGATACTTAAATACCAACTTATATATCACTTATAATACTTGTTTACTTCCTATGAATAAGTTTTATTAACACTCATATAACAGACAGCTGATGTTTATTCTAAAAATACAATACCATAATAATCCAATTTTCCTTACATCTGTGAACAAGCAGCTTTAACCCTTACTAAACGCCAAATTTTCAACTGTCCCAAATTGAAAGAGTTTGCAGACGACATTTAAAAATGTGATAAAATTGGAAAATAATCTTCTGAAGGAGCAGAAAACATTGTGGGAAATGGAGAAATTGTTCATTAAGAGAAATTTCTCCATTTCCCACAATGTTTTCCAGAGTCAACTGCAACAAACTGGTCAAATGTCGTTATTGTTTGGTAACAGGTTAAAGTAAAAAATGTCAAACTTGCCTTAACCGTAACTTATTCATGAAGCAATATCCCACTGTTATAGTTCTCCAAGGAACCTCAACTAGTTCACACACTTGACTGGCTAGCTTTAAAATGTGTCATATTTTCGGTAAACAATATAATTAATATGAAGTGACTTGCCAAAGGCAATTCCCACGAAACCAGAGGTGTTGGTGGGGCTTGAACCTGGAAACCAGAGTTATAATTCCACCACCAAGGACTTAACCACTGGACAATGCAGGAACTGTTCTTAGGTGATGACTGTTTCGAAAACATTTAGAAATTTCTGTATGAAGGAAAGGTTTAGATAAATGAGGTCATATTGCTAGAAGCCTTGAGAAATTTCTTTCTCTTTCTTAGTACATGTATGTCAGTGCAATAGGTTAACCTTCTTTAATTTACATTTATCTTTCCCTCTTACACATTACAAGGAGGGGGGGGGGGGGCTCACATGACCAATGCTTACCATCTTATGACCGAAAAAGATGGCCGGGCCCATGATAGAACAGGATTTCTTGGTATTTTCACCTTCTTTTTCAAATGATAGCCACCTTGTGTACCCAGCATGAGTTGACCATCAACTTTCTGGTTCTGGTGGTATATGAAAACCCATGCTTTATAACGGCAATATGTCTAGCACTTGAGGATGATTTCGCAGTCAAAGACCAACTGTTTTATACATGTAGGCCCGTCGACTGCCATTTCCCTGCCAAGGTAGACTAAACGCTGTTATAAAGCAAATACCATCAGAACTGGAACGTTGATGGTTGTGAACATGTGACAAAAGGAGAAAATACTTATAAAATGATAATGAACAATTTCTTTTATCACAGTAGATTTTTACCTGTTCATCATAAATACAATTAGATGACAAGTCTGCGACAAATGAGTTTTAAAATCTTGTTGAAAAATCAGACATTGTTCACAATTTACCAAATAAAAGAAGTATTAAACCAGAACTGGTACAGATGGTTTTAAATATTTAAAAAAAAACAAAAAAAAACAAGGAAAGTTACTTCTATGATTATTTTTAACTTTTCCCATCAAAATTTCCAAGCCTAACAGTAAATTATCAAGCATCTTCTCAAAACAAGGCATCAGCATCATAATTCACATCTTACCAACACAGTCTTTTACTTAATCTTTAAACAAAAATGTTTTGTCTGGTAAATCCCTTACTTTATATGCGCTCTTTTTTTGGCGAACATTTAAGCATCTACACTGAAATGAAAGAAAACTGTCATTTCAAACAACTTCTTCCATTCTTATAATAGTTTCTTTTCGATACTACTGTAACGAACCGAACAAGTCTGAACCTCTCAAAGAGACAAACACATCAAATTCAGTGAAAAACACTGTCGTACACTGAGCGGTTGTGTTGTGTCTATATATACCAGCATGTTCTCAACAATAATGTATTAGGTTCCCTATTTTGCATAAACATTCAACGAACATTACAACACCATTATAAACATCATTGTATAATGCTTGTTTGCTTCAGACAAATGTACTTTTAAAATATCGTCTGCTATTTCATTCCATTGGAACCAGTCTAAATTCCAATAGGACGTAATGGTTTGGAAGTTAAAATCCTACTCATTTACTCTTTACCACCTGCAGACGACATTATTTTACTTGAAGCAGACGACTTAAGAAAAGCTTTGTACACATGCGAAAAACCTTTTCGTTCTGTTGTTGTGATATTTACAAAGATTGAAAAAGCATTGCGGCAAAAGGAGAAATTGCTTGTGACAAGCAATTTCTCCTTTTGCCACAATGCTTTTTGAAAGCCGTCTGCTGCAAGAAGCATAAATGTAGCATTTGGTGGTAGTAATTTATCACACATAAAATCTCATCCTCAAACAATAAATGCTAATAAAAGAAATGATACCTTTTAGCGAATCTATTCATTCTGCTTTCTTTGCGTTAAAAAATCCCTTATCAAGAGCTTTATCCGCAGTTTATAATAGGGGCCTTCCAAAATGGCACCTTTCCGAACACTATTTCTTTAACATCATGAAGCTTTCATAAAAATCCAACTTGCACCAGTCCAGCTTTGAAATTTCCTAATGTGAGCAATTCCTCATACAAAAAGTCAACAGTATAAGACCTCCTACCAGTCAAAGGGGTAAATTAAGAATGCACATTCACACCAAATAAAAATCTTTCAAGCTGAAAATATCCAGTATGACCGAAAAAAATATCACATGATTGGATCATAAAAGCACTCAATAACACTAGCCATACTAACAAAATGATTTCATTGTGTAATAATATCTACATTGTAATGCCAAAAGAAACTATTGAAATCTTTAATATCCAGTATAACTACTCACACCACATGATTGGCATGACATAAGCTCAAATAATAATGTATGTAAGTCATAATGATACGAAAGTAAAAGTTGTAAAAGAATGAGAAACCATATTAAGGCAAAGTCTAAAAAGGAAATTCACTTCTATTGTTTTCTGTTGTTACCTCTTAACCCCGTACTTCATCACCCCTGGCTTTCTCTTTCTTTGTTAAAGAAGACTTAACATTGTTTATACGGGTTAAACCCTTTACGGAACGCCAAATTTTCGACTGTCTCAAATTGAAAGAGTTTGCAGACAACATTTTAAATGTGGTTAATTGGACAATAATCCTCCGATAGGATAGAAAACATTGTGGGAAAAGGAGAAATTGCTCGTTCCGAGCAATTTCCTCTTTTCCCACAATATTTTCCAGAGTCGTCTGCAACAAGCTGATCAAACTTCATTATTGTTTGGTGATGGGTTTAACACAGTGTCAAGAATTTTTCAGTATTCACCAATATTAGACTAGGGCTTTTAAGTGTCTTGCCGAAGGACACTTCAAGAAGCCATGGGATTGAAACCCAGGATACACATGTTCCAAGATCTTCACCTTAACCACGGGATCATGCAGGATCCAAGAAAACTTTATAAACCACTGTGACATAAGAATTTAAATGCTTATAGAGAGCAATCTATCCTTTTGTCACAATGGCCGTATATTCAATAACATAAAGAAAACGTATACTTGTGGTATTTCCTCACTAAAAATGCACAATTTTCTTTTCAATGATGTAACAGTTTTCCCACACAACAATAGTTCATTAGAGCTTTGAGAATAAAAAAATTATCTAGCATTGACATGACTCAATGTCTTATCCCTAAGAATGCTGGGCAGTTTTCTGAAAATAGATTTTTGTAACATCTGCTTTCCAAAACCTTAAATATCTGCTTAATCATGTTAATGAAAGATACCCAGAGTAACAAACAGGTTAGATCACTGGCCAGCCACCAATTTACTTGAAATTGTCCTTATGATGGTTATGAAGCTTATTCCATTAACATTTCACTTGTCTGTTAACCCTTTACCAAACACCAATTTTTCGACAGTCCCAAATTGAAAGAGTTTGCAGACGACATTTCAAAATGTGATGAAATTCAAAACTTATCTTCTGAAAGGGCAGAAAAAGGGCAATTTCTCCTTTTCCCATCATGTTTTACCAGAGTCGTCTGTAACAAACTGCTCAAATGTCGTTATTGTTTGGTAATGGGTTAAGGCTATTGGACAAGCTGGGCAATACAGACAATTAATTTCACCACACCTGGTTTATTACTTTTACATAATGGTAATTCACTCACTGGAAGTGGAGGGGCGAGGGTATCCGTGGATTGACCTCTGAACAGTCGATATATTCTCCGACGGACTCATCTTGAGTAAAAGATTTACTGGAGCCAATTTGAGATTTCTTTTTTAACGCAACTGACCGCGTTCCGTCACTTCTCTTCCTCAGTGCATGCTTTATGTTTTCCTGGAAAAAAAAACACACAGCTAGATCAGCTCTTTCAAAATCTATTGACTTAATCATTTACATTCCTGTTATTAGATTGTTATTGGTGAAATATTGGTAGTTTTACTAAATCTATTCACTTAGTCAATTACATTCATGTTATAAGACTGCTATAGGGGAAATATTGGTAGCTTTTTGGTGAAATATATTTCCTTTTGTTATAGAGAATATGATCACAAGTCTAAATTCTTCATTGTGCCCTGTGAAAGCAACTATTTTCATCATATTGTTATACATATAACTTTACAATACATATATTTCAGAACAAAATATATTAAATTCATATTACTGTTTAAGGTAGAATATCCATAATCTGCCATTTTGAAATGCATTCCTTCGTTTGATTACTTTGGCACTTCTTGATATACATGTCGTTGATTGGGGCGAGAACTATTCAGTTGATTGTGGATAGTTCCAACCCCAACCAATGTTTACTGACAACGACCAAATTAATCCGATGAAAGCATAAGCTTCAAAATGGCACATTATTGGGTATTTTACCTTAAATCTTATGGAACAGAAGAAGAGCAATTTCCCTTTGTTACAATGTTTCCACCTAACATCATTGTGTTTTGTTTGTTTGTTTTAATCAAATGAACTTCTAAAATTCCGCCTTTTTCTTTCCATTTGAAATTGAAAATACTTTTGACAGACTTTGGGAGGGGGAAGGTTGTCAACTGGTCAAAAGCTCTTTCAAAATTTACATTTGTTGAGCGATGTTGCTTTCTATTAAGGATAGAGAATAGAACCCACTTAAAGCATAAAGACATCTATAGACTTTAGGCTTAATTGAAATAATTCATCTTTTTATTCAACAATTTAGTTGGGAGGCTTGCCATGATGGCACATATGTCTACAAAAACTTTTTTTCTTCATAAAAGCAAATGTAATGGTAGAATGAAAATACCAAATCATTTATTAAAAGAAAATTTATTTTACCTGATACCACGCATATGCTTTCTTGGAAGACATTTTCTTTTAATCATACAATGTCTCAGGAATTATGAATAAAACCATATCACTAACACCAACTTTATCATCCTCATTTTAGATACTCTAATCCAACCATTTTTGAAGACAATAGAAACTGTTTCAACGATTGTGGAAGTAATTCAAATAAGTTAATAACTATTATTAACGTCATTATGAATATAACTTCCTCGAAAGCTGCAGGAAATACTTTAAAGATTAACCATCCCTTTATCCAGTGTGGAAATAAGACAATTAACTTTGTCATCCTACATGTTGAAACACTACATCCAACAAAGAGAATTATTCATATACAGCTGAGCTGATGTTGCGTGTGTTTTTGCCTTGATGTTGTCAAAATGCTCTAAAAACTTGACCCATGTACAGAGACAGTCTATTCTGTTTTCTTTTTAAGATTAACCCTTTACCAAACAATAATGACATTCATCCACTTTGTTGCAAATGACTTTAAAAAACATTGTAGGAAAAGGAGAAATTGCTCGTAATGTGCAATTTCTCCTTTTCCCACAATGTTTTCTCCCCTATCAGAAGATTGTTTTCCAATTACATCACATTTTGACTTGTCGTCTGCAAACTCTTTCAATTTGTGACAGTCGGAAATTTGGTGGTTGGGAAAGGGTTAAATGTGGGTCCACTCTAATGCTGGCCTATATCCCACTAGGAAGTAGTTGATATTAAACATGTCATTTCACTGAGCCTTTACACTAGAGACAAACATTTTCAATGGAGTTTGTCTTCCATACTTCCTTTGAAAATGTTCCAGTATCAATTTGTAATGTCCTACTTATAATCTTTCATTTGTTTGATATTATAAAACAATAAATGGATAAAATATTTAAGGATTGATAAGAAGTGAGACAATTCTATACTAAAGTATATAAAGTAATTGAGATATTGTGTAATACAATTAACAAAGTTTGTCATGAAACAGGAATCAAAAAACTATCCCTATCTTGTTATATCATTATATCATTTTGTAAACCAATCCTATGGTGCAATATGAATGCAGGATTTTACACGAAAGTAGGACTTGAGATAGTATTGCGCATTGATAATTCATAAACAAATTAAGGACAACACAATTAGGGAAGTGAAGGGCTATTTATCACTATATAAACCCTTTATCTGTTTGAGTAGAATGTCCTCTAGTCCATTCAAAAAACCCATTTAGCATCCTTGTGACAAAAAAAAAGAAAAACAACCCACATAAGATCAAAATCTCCTTTTATCATAAAGTTCTTGAATATTGCCTGTTGTGATGGGTTTTTTTTTTCAAAGTAATTTCCACCTATGACTGATCCATAATGAGTTAAAGTATGAAATTAAGTGTTTCTTTATGATATTGGGTAGGAACCATTGGTCTTAAAGGAAAAATTACCCCTTTCAGCCACAAGCAATGTCTCCCTTTGTCAAAATTGTTACAAAAGTCTCTAGAAACAGATGCGGTAAATATAAAAGATAAAGGGAATAATATGTTGAAGTCTTTGTATGAGGAAAAAATGTACTCCTATTGATCCTATGTATTTGCCGGGTTGTTAATAAGAGCCGGCTGCCGACCAATTTAACCGCTTTAAATGACTTTTGGGTCGGTTCAAATAACAAAAAAATAATAGATTGTCATATTTTTGTTGGGTTTTTACTTCCTTGGCCTCTTCAAATCAAAAGTTGGCCTCTTACTCCAAAAATGAAAGACAACCCTGGTTTGCATTAGTCATCCTTCATAGCCTTTTCAATTACATGTACAGCAATAATCTTTAGAAAAAGACAATAGGAGAATATCTCAGTCTTTTAGAGAAATATGAACAGTCACAATAACATTATAGTTATAAGACTGAGAAGAAACCATTGTGATCAAAATTTTAAAACAAATCGCTTGTGATGTGGGACTCCATTCTTGTGACAGAAAATCTTGTTTTAAAGGTGTCCTTAATATAGCACTTGATAGTACCACACATTGGTGCATCTGTAGCAGAAGGCTCAAGAAAATACTGTGAAAAAAATGTTAACTGATCATCATTAGAAGTAATATAACTACTGCGTCCTCATTGCACTTGGATGAATTAGTCATTTCATCTACCCGTTGTTACGTCTACAAAGTATAAAATAGAGAAGACAAAAGTTTTTTGTCTATTGGTCTGTCCAATATGGAGAAATCGGTTTATATTGTATCAAATTAGTTGGACTAATGTCAAAGTATAAAAAGATGAAATAGATAAAACAACCCTATTTAATGGGTTATAAGTAGAAAAAAAGACTATCCCTTTTATGCAATGATATCAGTTAGATTAAATAACCAGTAAAGACCGTAACTCTTTTCTGACAAGGCCAACCACATCAGCAATCATATTTTAAGCTACAATCTTCATATCAGACTTCCAGATACTCTGAAAGACCCACTAGAACCGAACTGAACACTGACTTCTTTGACTATGTAAAAATATTTCAGACCAAAGAGGGTTCTGTCAGACCTCTGGGACTTCAGTCAGTCAGTCAAGGGACTAGGGACTATGAAGTTTTGTGAAGTCTGTCATATTATAATGAAATCTAGCCAATCATCCTTTTGATTCGATAATTTCATTCTATTCATTGACCAATTACTAAATAAACAATAGCATTTTATGGGTACAAGGGGATTGGTAAAAGAGTTAAGGATGTTCGTTTCTACCTCAGCATCCGCATTCCGGTCAAGGCCGAACACTTGTCGAGTTTGCAAATGATCGAACGCCTCTGAATATATCGTATCCATGGAGACACGTCCTATCCACTTGAAAGCCCTGTAATTCAATCAAGAGCTTTAATCTTCCTGTATCTTAAATTGTCAACAACAAACACTTAAAGCTATTCAATATTTCTATTTTCCTATCCGCTTGTTTACATTTACTTCCTCGTGCAATAACTTCCGGTTGTCGTTATTGTTGTGAATTTATCATTTGTAAAAACGCTTTGTGCAATAAGCGAAAATTGCTTCCAAATTGTAAAAAACACTCTATAAATATGGAAATCAATAACATTTGTAGTGAAACAGAAACTTGAATCCTCTTGAAAAGGTACATTCAGGCCTTTGATAATCTTAAGAATAAACTCTACGATAAATTTTATGATCCAAGGGAAGCAACTCAATTAGAATTTACCGTTTAGGCTTATTTGAGTTAATTCCCTTTAACCATTAAGTGTGACTGTTAAATCGAATGACAGCGCAAACGGGAGGAAACTAAAACCTGATATGTTTGAATGTTTTCGGGTTGGCAAAAATAAATTTTGATATGCAAGAGTAAGAATCGACAGGTTATTCGAGCTGTTGCTACTCAAAGGGCTGAGTTATCAATCTCCTATGCAGAGTTATCATTCTCTGACAGATACTTCAAATGTGGGAGCGTAGCAGGAACCAATTTACTCTGGTAGGGATTGAAACCCGCTGTGTTCAGATTGGTGTAGAAGTTGATATCCGAGTTGTATTTCTCAGCTCACGGAAATACCCAAGTAGTTCAGATTGTATTTTTATACAAAGCTTTACAAGGAAGGCAACTACATTGGAAATAAATCCATTTAGTTGTAATTGTTATTTCCCTTTGACCAAGAAAACACAGTTGTTTTTAATGGGTGAGAACCAAACTTTGGAAGTGTCATGTAACATTTTAAATAAGTCAGAGATTGCTTGGATTGGTCAGAGATTGTTTGTGAGAAATATGGATACGAAATAGTATCAGGAGCTTTTTATTTCTCTTTTGATCTTCAAACAGACGACGTTTTGCATGGCAAGAAATTAGACTTGGCCGATTACCTATTAAGGAAGGCAGTCCCTCGCTGCATTGGTTCAAATCCCTGGACTGCATTTGGGTTTGCATGAGAAGTCCTCCCCCGACTGACTAATGATATGCCAATGGTTTTAACCAGCTTGACCAGCCTGTTAGTGTAGTAGGGGTATTCCTCCATCATTAAGAGTTTGGCACCACAACATAACTGAATTGATGTTGATGTGATGTAAAACCCCTTGTTAATCAAATAAAGAGAGGTGACTCAATTGAGAATGACGTATTTTTACATAAAGGTCAATTTCCTTTGACCTTTCAAACACATTAAGATCAATTCTATCTGCCTGTACTAGTAATACATAAATGTCCCATTGGCTATATTTAGCCAAACAATTTTTATGTAATTTGATCAGGACGGGAAGGTTTTTCATTAGGGTTTAACCCCGTGTCAACAATTTCATAGTTAAACAACTGTTTTCCTAGAATTCACCAATACCAGGCTTGGGCACTGAAGTGTCCTGTCAAAGGTCATCCCCACATAACCATTAGGGATGTAAGACTAGACCCCTGGGTCAACCGACCACCTTTGACACTGGGCTCTGCAGGACCCCCTGTTACCTAATATGGATACATGGTTTAACCCTTTACCAAATGCCAAATTTTCGAATGTCCCAAATTGAAAGTTTGCAGAAGACATATCAAAATGTGACGACGTTGAAAAATAATCTTCTGATAGGGCAGAAAACGTTATAGGAAAAAGAGAAATTTCTTGTTGAGAGCAATTTCTCCTTTTCCCACGGTATTTTCCAGAGTCGTCTGCAACAAACTGGTCAAATGTCATTATTGTTTGGTAATGAGTTAAAGTAAAAGCTGCTTGTTCACAGATGTGAGGAAGTTTGGGAGTTAAAACTTAATTTCTATAAAACTGTACAACATCTGTACATGTACAGTTGTATATGTACTGAAGAATACCTGTTGGAATCAAAACTTGTCTGTACATGTATTTCAGACTTCGAGCCTAAATGCAATGAAGTATTATTAGCAATTTCTCCATTTCCCACAATGCTTTCCAGAGTCATCCGCAAAATACTGGTCAAATGTGGTTATTGTTTGGTAATGGATTAATTATTCATAATGTGACAACAGTTCACTCATCTATGCTTCCTTTTACATGAGCACAATGACATGTTAAATGGAAATTATGAAAACTGTTTGCTTTCTTTGAATTCATTCATAAATTGTGAGACTCCAAAAGTAATTTTATAACAGCCAAAAATAATAATCAACATGTATGGTCTACATTTTGATGCATAATAGACTAGACATAATAATTCAATGCATGACTTAAATAAGGCTCACCATTTAATATCGTCTTGCATTGAACCTGCGAAATGAACTCTTTCTTGTTCTGGTGGGAGTGCTCATAAATGTTGTCAATAATTCAATTATATAATTTTTTTTTTTATCTAAAACAGTATTTTGAAGTTTTGTTTTATTTTCTATTTGTTGCAAAATTACTTTTCCCCCGAAAAGCGCTTAATCAATTTCAATGAATTTCTTTTCTATGACAAGGCATTTCTGTTAAAAAGAGTAATATAAAAAAACAATTAAAAACACACAGCACAATGTACTTATATAATAGAAAATTTATTTACTGTGGTGATACATATAATGAAATAGTATTATGACTTCCCCAAAATAAACACATACACTAACAATTTTAACTTGGTATAAAAACAACAATAACACAAATCCCTTCTATAAAGCTTATTCCACAAGAGCTACACTCTGTATATGACTAAACTGAAAGCAGCAAGCAAATAAGTATTCCATAAACCAAGACTTGTTAAAACCTTCATTTTGAAGCAGGGTTAATTATCGTTCTTTGCTGCTATTGACCATAAAAAAAACATGTATGCATTTACATTCACTTGAATTCAGTAACCGTTCTTTTCCCGTCAAGACCTGTTAAACGCTTTCAAAAGCAGACTTTCATCAACCAATTCTTCAAATCTATTTGTCACTTTTTCTATTCAAAATCATAAAAATAGGGCAATCAAACAAGATAAGATTATCATTCAATAAATTCTTTTTCAAACAATCAATCAAACAAGATAAGATTATCATTCAATAAATTCTTTTTCAAACAATCTACTTATGTTTTTAGTCAATATAGACTTGTTTTACTTGTCAAAAAAACAACACCGACAAAATATTGTGACAAAATAAGAAGAATTAGCCTCTTTTTTTGCAATACTTTCTGCATAAATCAATTTCTGTACTGTTTAATAAAGCATTAAAGAGCAACTTGTTTTCGGAATTATACTCCATCTCAGGAATTATACTTTTGTAGGCATACAATAACAGGAATTGGTCAATGCCTTATACACCAATACCATCGAAGTTATACAAGTGAGGAAACGATATGCTATCAATCACAGAGTTGAACCTGCAACTCCAACCTTACAAATACAAAGGCATAACCCACTCATTGGAAGGTAGGAAAATCAAATAAAGTTAACTGTAAAGACCTAAAAGGAAACTTTTAAACTTTTCCTTAAAATAACATACTTTAACACATTACCACCTAATGCCACATTGTTGTAATGTCTTACAGCAAACAGCTTTCCAAAAGCACTGTGGTAAAAGGAGAAATTGCTTCTCACAAGAAGAAGCAATTTCTCCTTTTGCCACACAGCTTTTTTAATCTAACCGGTATTCACATATCACAACAGCAGATCTGAGAGTTTTTTCACATGTTTATAAAGCTTTTCTAAAGTTGTCTGCTTCAAGTTAAAAAGTGTCGTCTGCAGGTGGTAAAGAGTTAAAGCAACTGTAGCAGACTATCTAAGAAACTACTGTGCCAAAAGAAGCAAATGGCTTGATGTGAGAAAATCTTCTTTTTGTCATATTGCTTTGTATCAAATGTCTCAAGAGAAAATCTCAAAAAAGAAAATTCAATCTTAACATATTCAATGAATTGCATCAGGTGTTACTTTCAAAATAGACCAAGTACAAATATGATATCAAACAATCAGTCAATAAAGTTTATAAGGGGTTTAACGCAATGTCATCATTATTTCAGTTATTTAACAGCTTTCCTGGAATCCACCAGTACTAGGCAGGGCTCCGCAGTGTCGTGCCCAAGGACACTACTACGGCAAATCCCAGTGCCCCTGGTGAGGAATGAACCTTGGATCCCCTTGTCACAAGTCTTACACCATAACCATTAAAGTGAAAGACTTATCACAGTTTTGCATTAAACCCTATATGCATCATTTTGGCATAAATCAAATGTCAGACTGATTGATAGGATTAGATTCTTACATCACTTTTAACAGTACATTTCAAGGGTTCAACGCAAGACTATAGAAAGTGCTTCACAAACGTGAAGCACTTACTATAGTATTGCGCTGACCCCTCGATTTGTATCAAACTTATGTCAAGGGAGATATAACATAATAGCAGACATCAATACATACAACACAATCAACATTAAACAAACAGATAAATGATGAAAAAAAATATATAATAGCTAAACAAATGATAGTTGAATTGAAGTAAAGAAAAAATATTGAGAAATTTATAAACAAAATAAATCCCACAAAAGGTTATCTTCATCTTGCACAGTAAATTTACATCGACCTTTCTCGACAAATTAAATTTATACAAGGTGTCTCTCATAAGCAGCAATTTATCCATTCTTTCACAGTGGTCTCTAAATAATTCTGTAGTAAATATTTCATTGTGAGCTGTGAGGTAACAGGTTAAGCAAAGTCGAAATTTTAAATCAGGAAAAATACTTACAAATGCTACATCTACCATTGACCCATGATTACTTCAGCAACAAAATCTGAATGCTATAACCATAACCTTTTCCTCAAAATCAATGTCTTTATTAGGTTATCAAAATTAGTTAAGAAAGTGATATCCAAAGAAGAAAATCAAAATTAATTTGGCAATAAATCCTTACAGAAGGTAACCTAGAATGATAAAAGTCATAGCTTCGCACAGAGGCTAGTCTAATAGCATTATATGGGCCAAGTATAATATACTTAAAATTGATTTTTTTTGCTTTTTAACCCATTACCTATCAGAAGATTGTTTTTCAATTTCATCACATTTTGAAATGTCATCTGCAAACTCTTTCAATTTTGGACCGTCGAAAATTTGGCATTTGGTAAAGGGATAATTAACTTTCTTAATGAAAAAGTTTGCCTTTCAAACATCAAATTACAGACCAAAAAAGCAAATTCAATGTTGGACTAGGTAATGATCTAAAGCTCAATTCTAAATCCATCTCCATTACAACATTTTACACGAGATTAAAGCATTTAACATAAGGTTATCATATCAAAGCAAAACTCTCCTATCATCAATGAAAATGCCCTTAGAAGATACATACATGTATCAAAGAACGAAACATTTCCCTGTTTTAAGTAACTTGCATCAAAGAACATTACTAACATCATCAAAATATCAAGCAATCCCATTACTTACTACACAGATTCATTGCAGAAAATGTAAAAAAAGAAAAATGACAAGGAGATTACAAAATTCTTTTTTTTATCATATTGTCTCTAACCCTTATTGTGCTGTAACCGACTTCATGCTTATGCAATCAGGTTAGATCCAGGCCAGCTGCCAAGGCCAAGTAAATTGGCGGCTGGCCAGTGATGTAACCTGTTTGCTAATCGGAATATCTTTCCTCAGATATTTAAGGTTTTGGAAAGTAGACAACAAAAAAATCTAGTCCATTTTTAGGGTTAAATGTTATCAACTCCAGTCATGTATTCCAAATTTGAGCAAAAATGAGACATAACCTTACGATGTAGCACATTTTGGCCATCCAAATTTCACAAAGAAATGGTAAGATTATTGTTGCAAAAATGAGAATAAGTTCATACAATATCATTTCCAGCATTTCTGACAATAATTTCTAAAAGCTGTCTGAAATAAATTCACTCCATCCCCCATGAATGGGGTGTTTGACACTGATTCAAAGGTCATGAAACAAATGTATTGAGGCAAACAAAGACAACACGATAATAAACAAATGAAAAACTTATTGACAACAGAAAAATTGTACCAATTAAAAGAGGACGACACACATTCATAAACAAATACATGTATCAGTAGTTTATGGAGCGTCCAACCTTCACCCTGATCTAATTTTTGCTAGAGGTCAAGAAAGGATCAATCAAACGACCTTCAAAATGTAGGTCAGACTAAGTTTTTCAGCCTTTTCCCCTCTAATATTCTTGTTTTAAAGGACATGTATAATAGGATTCAAGAAACCATTGTAACAAAAGGAAAAAAATGCTTGTAACAAGCAATTTTTTCTTTTGTCACAATTGACTTAACTCACTGTCATAAAGAATAAGTTATGTTTGTTACTTTATCACTGGCATATCCTGTTACTTTCAAGTTGAACAAGTCACATAACCATATATGAACAAAGAGGTAAAAACAAAAAAAAAGTCAACAACAAAAAAAAATTGCATAAAAAGGAGAATTCACTGACATTGATAGTAAAAGATAACAAATGAATCTGCAGCAAAAAACGTTGGAGATAAATATACAAAGGAACAAAAATCTCATTTGAAAAGATCTATGTCATCATAATCCCTTTTAAATCTTAAACTCTTTAGCTTACATAAACTAAAACTGCCTCATGCACAAAATGAGGGTTCAACACAATACTATAGTAAGTGCTTCATGTTTGAGAAGTACACACTAGTCTTGCGTTGAACCCTTGAAAATTGCATGACAGAATATGTTCTACACAATATACACCAATCTTTTTTTTGTCACAATGCTTTTTTCATTGCACTTTTGTAATACACAAAATTTAATGATACTTAAGATTTTGCTACATTCTTACAAACTATATGCAAAACAAAGTTAAGTGCAAGTGAATTACGGAAGTTCTTCCATTATCGCAAGTATGTTAATTTCATTTATTTTACAGAAAAATTGGAATACATCTTTTGGCATGCATAAAAAAGAATCAATTTTTGAGTTGAGGGGCAGCGATTGTCAATAACTATTTGAAACAGCATGTGAAATAAAGTTATTATGGCTAGTGAAACACTTAAATCTGAAGGTATTTACACAATGTTCTAATCTAGAGTCAATCTTCAACAACATGGAATGACTATTTTTTGCAACTCTAAGACCTGCAGGTGAATTTATGCCTCTTGATAGAAAGAAAAAGGGATATCCAAAAGCTGATTTCTTTTCATATGATTCTCTCTATTAAAAGGCTTTAAAAAGTTGCATGCAGGACTGGAATATTTCATTACACCTCTGTGCACTAGCATGTACCACTCACAAATGCACATATTCGGGTATATGTTAAGGACTTCTATAGCTCATCTATTTCTAAATCTAACCCTTACAGTGCTGGAACCGACTTTATGCTTATGCAAACAGGTTAAATCCAGGCCAGCCGCCAAGTAAATTGGCGGCTGTCCAGTGATCTAACCTGTTTGCTACTCTGAGTATCTTTCCTTATCAAAATTAAGCAGATATTTACGGTTTTGTAAAGCAGAGATTAAAAACATCTACTTTAGATATTGCTAGCTAAATTTTCTCTTTGCCTCTGTTCCAACTACATTGTATTACTAATTTACTATTCTCACACACCTTATATCTAAAACCATATACATGTATAATCATTTATATATATATATATATAAACTAAATATCTATTTCTGGCAGTTATTTGCATTAAACGATATGATACTGATTAATATGATATTTTACCTTCTAGAGCTGTTACAATATCAACCCTCTGATAGTTACAAGTAGATACAGAAGAAGAGATAAACCAAATTTTTAAATATAAAGAAATGTTAAAATTATCTGCATAATGAGCATTGAAGACTTTGTAACTGTTTTTCTCATTTAGAAAGTCTTCTTTTTTGCCACAACAGTTCCATGTTATCCCTAATGAAAAATTCCGTCTCTTTGTCTGGGAAAGAGCTTTTACAGATCAAATGATGGGAAATGAAATAGTGCTGGGCTTTGTAACATTAAAGCATGACAAATTACACCAAGTAGAAAAAAGAGAAAACAACAAAAGATCAAGATAAAGCTTCGATTACGTGTAGCTTATTAATGGAAAATAAAATCAAAATCTTCATCATCACAAGACGATTTACAATTAATCTTATTCCCTCATTTGGGATTTTGTGACTGGGCAAAATTGAAAGTAGAAAGAAATGCCATTTTTGTGACATTGAGTATGGTAAAAGGAGAAAAAAGACTGCTCATCACAAGCAATTACAATGGTTTTATTGAAATTTCTACTGGAGATAATATGAAATGAGTTTTTACATAACAATTGGGATTGAGGCTGCCAATGTATTGAAAATAAAAGAGAAGAATTCCGAAACAAGTACTCAGTTTGAAACCATTTGAGGAACGAACAACATAATAACAAGTATAATCTTTCTTTCCCCTCATGGTTCATGCTATTGATGCATATGTATTGAGGGTTAAGTGCACTACTATCGGAAGTCCTTCACAAATATGAAGCACTTACAATTACATTGCATTGAACCCTCTTTATGTTCTACAGGACTGGTGATAACGATTCAAATATTACACAGAAGTTTGCAGCAGCGCATAACAAAAATACATATTTGCATAAGAGAGAAAGAATAACTCTCAAATAAATGCTTTGGCTCAATTGATACGTCAAATTGTTTGTACAACAAGTCAATCACTACTATGGAACTGTTGCCAAAAAATGCAATAATAAAATGGTGGGAAACAATGAATGAAATGAATGATATTATTTAAATATTTAAACCCATTTTTACATTAAAGTTTGTAATGAATTAAAATAATACAAATACATGTATAAATGTCATATCAAGCTAATTTGTGGAGAAATTATCTTATTCAAATAGGCCACAATTCAATTGAAGGTAGCTTTTCCATCTTTAATAACTTAACAAATTCTTCTAGAGAAAAGTGCTTAACAATAGCAGTCAGTGAAGAAAACACTGACTGATACAGAATGGCATTTGCAACATGTTTAGTATTGTAAGAGTCACATAATTTCAAATGAAAACGTGGCAAAAAAGTTACAAATAAAACAACCAATCCACACTTATGATATTGTCCTAAACAGTTAATACCTGTTTTGATAACAAGTAACAATTTCATTTGAGATTAAAGCAACATTGACATTTTTTGATAGAAAACTCTGTGAAATAATTATTCCATCCATTTTGGATCCAAAGATGATTTTGGATGGAACCTTGTAAGGTAGCACATAGAATAAAACCCTGTTCTTTAGAACACTCATCTAACCCTCTACCAAACAGTTCTGAATGCATATATCCGAGGCAGAAAATTTTGAAAATTTGTTTTTAAATTGAGATTTTATGACTGGATTAATCAATTTACCATACCAAATATACATTGAGATTACATTGTTACCCTCATGAACATTTCATATGGTAAGTCAACAATATAATGAAATGAAAATACTTCTTCTCCCACAATAGATCTAAGAGTTGTTGACTAAATATCCAGAGGTTTGTTTGGTAAAGGGTAAGGGTGTATTTCATTAAATGCAGTCAAATATTTCCCAGAGTTTGCCACTTAACCCATTACCAAACAATAACGACATTTAACCAGGTTGTTGCAGACAACTCAGGAAAACATTATGGGAAAAGGAGACATTGCTCTTAAAGAGCAATGTTTCCTTTTCCCACAACGTTTTTCTGCCCAATGAGAAGAAGTTTTTTCAATTTTATCACATTTTGAAATGTCGTCTGCAAACTCTTTCAATTTAGGAAAATCCAAAATTTGACGTTTGGTAAGGGGTTAACCAACCAACAACTCTACTTCAAAACACCATAGTTACATATCTACAACTTGAAAGTCAGTAAGTTCTACAATTCTTTACAAAATTCATTGGTCAACAATAGAATAAATTGTTTTTTATCTAATAACAAGCATCACTATCGTCTCAAGGTAGAGGGGTTAGAACTTTAACATAGTTAATCGGGAAAAATCCGTGTTGGCCGTGCACACTTCCTTCGAACCAGTTTTCGTCGATTTGTGTAATTAGATTGATAACGTCGCCTTCTCGGAATCCAAGTTCTCCGTCGTTCTCGGGATCGAAATCATACAGTGCCTCACAACATGGTTGGCTTTTGTTTTCTGTGAAAAAAGAAAAACATGAGCTTTGTTAAATATGTTATCGATTTCTATTACATTATACTTATTTCGATTACAACTGTTTCTAGTTTGGTTAAAATTCTAACAGAGGATATGCATAAGTGCTTTTTAAAATGGCTACCTTAATTAAAATCTTTCATGTCTTGTTACTAAAATCTGGCCTAAAACATATCTGTTTGTTAAATTGGGTTTTACCATCATGGCAACAGCAAGGCTTATCATGGCTAGAAAAAGACTCATTTCCCATCTTCCCAAGAGGACCAGTCAATAAAGGTAGAACCATCAACATTCCGTAAGACAGCTGGGAGCCTACCTCTTTCGAAAACCAAAATTGATCCCTTCCAGGAGATGAAACCACAGTTAAAACAAGTAAGTACATGCATAAGATAATGGTTATCACGAAAAACATTGCAACCAGCGGCAAATCTACCCAATGATCAAACTTTTTTTCTCAATTAATAACAAAGTTATCTACAGATCACACAGATCTTGAGTCACATTAAATGATACAGAAGGTGCAACATTCATCAGAACAGAAATGTCTGATCTGAGTGATCTTATCCAATAAGACATTTTCTACATCTGTTAAAACAAGCAAAAGTCAAAATAAGATGAGGTTCAGTGCAATAAGTAGTGCTTCATGTTTATGGATGAGTATCTATGGTCTTTCACTTAACATTCAAAGGTTTCCACGAAAGTTAAGCACACTGAACCCTCTTAGGTTTACATAAAAGCAACTATAAAAATTTCGAACGGAATTTTTGGCTACTTTCAACAAATTTCTATAGATTATCAGTGCACCTTTCCATGCTTCCGTTCTTTCTTTCAAGTTATGTGTCACATTCTCCCAAAGCAAAGGAGAGCCTTTCTCCATGAGGAGCATTGACTTTAATTAGTGTTGGGGGTAACTATCCTTACTTGGACCTCAAGTTATCAAAATCATCAACATAGATTACAACTTGCACATGCACATGCATCTGACCAGGACTCAAACTTATCATAAACATTGTACTTTCTAGTCTGTCTAATCTAAGATTATAACAAAATTGTACAGTAACGAAGCAAGCAAAGACAATTAACTCCCAAAGAGACAATCATATCTGATCAGTTAATAACACTGTCATCCACTGATTGGTTGTGCTGTCTATTTATATTAATGCACATTCTCTATAACAACTACATTCATTTAATTACATTCAACTCATGTTACAATTCTTCACAAGTTCGTCGGGAGAACGTACTACGGGTCTAGTGCTCTGCAGTGTCATGGAGTCGTCCATGGACAAGACACTGGTAATGATGAAACCAATTAAAGCCCTAATATAACTAAAATACTGGTGTCATGCCATTAACTTCCATACAAATAAATAGAAGAAATTAAGTCATGCATTCACCCATATATAGAATTGCAAATTTGTGAATTATCCAAACTGAACGAAACAACAGACAAGGAAATATTGCATCTTTCTTTTTATACAAAACAATGGGTAGAAACCTTTGTGACTTAAGGAAAAACCCAGGAATCATAAAGATCCTTTATCAAACTCAATTCATCCTTTTATCAAAGTGGTTTTCTGAAATTTTCTACAGATACAGTAAAGAAAGAGGTAAATAGAGTGAAAGGTCAACATGTTTGAAAAACTTGATGAATCGAATCAGGGTAGTTTAACATACATCATTGTAAACAAAACTAAACCAATCTTTTACTGTGTCTATAAATACATGTAAAAATAAGCTGTAATCAAAACATATTTGTCTATGTTCTTTCATGCTAACTATCAATTCATGCTGCAAGAAATTATATGAAAACCATCTAGAAATGAAAAAGGCAATATGTTGCCTGAATCTGAACAATCTGAACTCCTTACAATAAATTTTTGATTTCTTCAAGATAATCACATAAATCTATCATACTGTAATTAACAATATCGTGTGTAGTGACATGTTGGATTTATAAAGCATCATCAGATCTGTCTTAACCATTTCCCAAACAACAAATTTTCAACTATCCCAAATTGAAAGAGTTTGCAGATGACATTTCAAAATGTGATGAAATTGGAAAATAATCTTCTGATAGGCCAGAAAACATTGTAGGAAAAGGAAAAACTGCTCGTCACGAGCAATTTCTCCTTTTCCCTCAGTGTTTTCTAAATTCGTCTACAACAAAGTGGTCAAATGTTGTTATTGTTTGGGAAGGTTAAATGTATAAAAAAAAATAATTCATTTATGGGTTTTACATCGCATCAACATTATTTCAGTTATGTTGCAATACCGGAGTCTTAATGATGGAAGAAGACTCCCATACTCAACTACCCATAAGAACTGGTCAAGCAGAGTGAACCATTGGCAGGAGTATTTTTTTATTCTTAGGAAATCTTCATCACTACCAGCATTCCCATCATTTCATATAACCATAACAAATCCTGTCATATGGTAAAGAAAGGGATCTAATAACATTAAAGTTGTGGGGGAGCATTAACAGTGAGTATTAAGAAACATAAGCCTTGTTGTGCAAGATTACATTTATAATGAGGGACACACAGAATAATGCAAGCAAGAGGTATGGTTTTTAAATAAGCTCATTAGATTGCTATTTCTTCATGTTTTCTTTTGAGTTAGATTTTCAGTTCATAATCATTTCAGTTATATATCACATCCAAAGTTTGTTTGTATGGTGTGTTAGGCTGTATCAACAATTTTTCCTGGATCCACCAGTACTAGGCTAGGGGTCTGAAGCAACTTGCCAACGGTCCCTCCCACAAAACCAGAGGTGTGGGTGGGGCTCTAGCCCCAAACCCCAGAGTTCTATATCAGCAACCTTACCCACTGGGCCACGCCGGACCATTCGTTTCTTTATGCAGTCAATCTTGATTGAAGTGAATATAGTTTAAGGTGATGGAATATTTATATTTTTTCTAACTTACTGCTTAATATGGGCGCCTGTCATTCAGAAGGCTCAAGTAGAGGCTATCAGAAAGACTAGCATCCTGTATTAAGAAAGCCTCAGCCTACATAACTTTGCGCTGTTTAAGAGTGATCACTTAAAACAAGATTGACTGCATTGGGTTTAATCCCGCATCATTAATTTTTCAGTTGTGTTACAGCTTTCCTGGGTTCACCAGTATAAGGTGAGGTCTCTAGTGTCTTGCCAAAGGACACTCCCATGAAAACAGATAGAAAAATTGGGCTCAAACCCGGGACTTCTGAGTTTGAAGGCCTAACTTAACCACTTGACCACACAGGATCTCTGGTGAGGTCTCAAACCTGCGACTGTCCATACAAAGGGGATACTGTGTACCTATGTGGCATCCCATAGTTGCAAATTGGTACTTTATTTTGTAAACATTCACTCTTAACATAAATAAGATATGGCCTTTAACCATTATAGTGCTGGAACCCACTTCATGCTTATGTAAACAGATTAGATCCAGGCCAGCCACCAAGTAAATTGGCGGCTGGCCTGTGATCTAACCTGTTCACTACTCGGAGTATCTTTCCTCATCAAAATTAAGCAGATATCTAAGGTTTTGAGAAAGCAGATGACACACAAATCTATTTCTAGAAAATGACCCAGCACTCTAAGGGTTTAGGGGCAAAATCTGCAATCAACAAACTAACGGATAGGTACTTAGGAAATGTATGTCTTGTCATGTTTCTATGCAGGCAATATATAATATGACTACAAAAAGCATGCTGCGTTATCATTGGTTAAACATGATACATACGAGTGTCCTCAACTACACTAGCATATGATTCCTCAACTATAGGTGTCAGTTGTAAAAGACAAAATACGGGATTCATTAGAAAATGTCATACAGTCAAATGTACGCTAACATTAATGGGGATTATGCGATAATTTCATACATTCAGACAAACATTAATAGTTAGCTGCTGTTTATGATCATGTCAAATTATTTGCTAAGAATTCTTTTAATCTCTTTGCAAAATATAGAATAACTTAAATATAAGCAGTAGAAATGAGTTTTCAAAATTGTGCACCAATAAATAAGGACTAGAAAAGAGAAGTAAAGAGACCCCTTGAATCTCATATTCTTCTATCTTTTTCAAATCTGTTTAACAAATTTTCTGTTATGTTAGAGCTTTCCTGAATCTACCAGTACCAGACTAGGGCTCAGAAGTGACGTGCCAAAAGCCACTCCCACAAAACCAGAATATTCTTTTGTTTGTATGGGTTTTACATCACATCAACATTATTTCAGTTTTGTTGAGATGCTGGTTCATAATGATGGAGAAAGACACTAACTTGACTGCCAATAAGGGCTGGTCAAGCTGGGTAGAACCATCGGCATATAACGTTAGTTTGTCAACAAGCAAACAACATCATATGTAAATCCAAGTGCCGTCACAAGGATATGAACCTATGCAGAGAGGGGCAATATGATTTCATGTTCTGTACTCTATTCACAATGTCTCCTTTGAGTCTTAAAAGCGCCTTATGTATTGAGCAGCGTCTAGGTATTAAACAGTATTCCTAACAGGTTTACATTAGACAGAAATGAACCTACATGATTTATCTCACATACATTTATAGCACATAAAACATTCATAAATGAATAAAGTTGTCAAACTTTGCTTCTCGAAAAATTCCAAGGTTCTTCTAAAAACATGATTAAACAAATCCCTTGCTAACAATCTCTCTCTCTAAACGCCTTAACCCACATTATCATCTAAATACATTGTCAAAAAGCAATCGGATTAAAAAGCATCATGACAAAAGAAGAATATGCATGAGAGACACAATCAACAAGTCTCAATAAATACTTTCATTAATGAAAATAATAAAAAAAAAAATCTATTTTTTTCACAATTTACAAGTCATTTGCAGTTCTAATTGGACCAATCCAACTACTAGGCATGTGTTTAATGGGTTAAAAATTGTTAGGGTACAATGCACAAGTCTGCAAATACAAGCCAAAAATACAATTCCCTCCATCAAAGACAAAGAAAAACTCCTCCAAGGCCTAATATCTTACCAGAAGCATAGTGACCTCCACTGTTCATGTCAAAGTTGTCTTCAAATGGTGAGGGACTTCTTCTGTTTATATTGAATGAGGAAACTCGCTTTGGAATATGGTCCACTTTTGGTCGGCAAGATGCATCATTCCGTCTGTGTAATGGAGGATAAATCAGATTAAATTTCCCTGGACAAATTCCCGAATTCAAAATGTCATTGGATGGGTATACAAACGTTCATTGGCAACTCTTTTTCTTACTTGCAGGTACCTAAATTATAATCAGTTTTAGGTAAGAAAAGGAAATATGCTGGTAAAAGGAGACATGGCTTTTACATTAGAATTTTTTTCACATTTATCTGTCAATACCTTATATGGGTAAGCATTAAATTTGATCAATTTTGATCAAATCAATGTACGAACGAATGAATGAATGAATGAATGAATGGTGTTTCAAGGCACATTGACAGCTAATGTAATTTAGCGCGCATTTTGATGATGAGGATAATGTATTTTAAAATCTTTACAGGTTAAAATGTATTTGGTTAAAGAAAAAATAAATAAGAACTTGTAATGAATGAATGATAGTAGATAGAAAATTTGTAAAAGAGTTAATTCCAGCGCTATTAGGGTTAGTACCTGGACTCGAGACTCTGTTCCAGATCCTGTAGAGTGTCCACAGCCTGTCTATGGTAGTCTATCTGAGCCTCCACAAACGACTGAAGCTGAGCAATCTGTTCCACCTGAAACATAGATAACTCGTTTGTTTATATGGGGGTTAATGTCATGTCAACAATTTCTTAATTTATGTTATGGCCTTCCTGAATACAAGAGTATTAGGCTAGAGCCCTAAAAATATTGCAAAAAGCTAGTGCGTGACAGTGGTGCAGTGGTAGAGCATAAGTCTCAGATACTTTGTGTCCTAGAATTGATCCCTGTTAGCAGCAAGGTGAATATGACAGGTTCATTCAACAAGTCTGTGCCAGTACTGGTCATGTTTCCAGGAAGCAATCATTGAGATTTTATAAAAAAAGGTTAAAGCTTCTGTCAAAATCAATGTAAATTACAGTCTAAAATTTTTCTTTTTTGTTGGTTTTTCAACTGTTGCTGCTTTTGATCGGTCATAAATTCCCAGGAGAATATCATTTTCCCTTGTTATGACTTGTAAAGTTTCATTATCTATCTAATTTTCTACACCTTAATCTTGATATGTATGTATCACTAAATAAAGAAAAAAACATCAACTTAGATTAACGTAAATTGCATTCATTTTGGTTTGATTAACAGTACCCCAATCAGTCACAGTTATCGGAGATAATCCTGTGCAAATAGGTACCTAGGGTGACTGATTATGTACGTGTTAATGGTCTCTGATAATCGGATGGTTTAAACCTCTGGTGTCACTGAAAAGCCTTTTCCCTATACATTAAAGTGTTAATCCATCCAACGCTAAAACAGTTGCTAGCAGTTGATATCCAAAACAGAAAAAAGGAAAATCTTTCTTTCTTTTTCTACAAGCTGGTTTATGCAAATGAACAAAGTATGGAATTAACTCATCGCGAAATATTGAATTTTTAAACTAAAGTGATGAATCAACACTGAGATCCAAAGGTTTAACCTTTTTACTACCTATATATCCAGTGCTTTCTAAAGCACCTTATATACCATATCCGCCGTTAATAAACGTTAAAAGAAGCACTAGGAAGACATTAGAATATAGAAGGTTGGTACATAGTGTACTGTTAATCTTCCATTCATTTTTATAAATTAGTGATGTTATTTGAGCGTCTGTTACAGGCAGTGAAGGGGTAAATTTTGTCTTTTTCTGTGTTTTTCTTCTCCACATTTTACCTTGGTATACAAGAGAGTAGCAAGCTCTGGTAGTGAAAAGGTTAAACTTACTTATTTTACATCAATTGTGACGGAAGCTTGAAGCTTATCAAATACACTCTCGATGACTACTTCCTGGATACTACACCAGTACTTGCACCGATTTGTGGGTTAGCCCCAGCAATTGTCACCTATCCTAACAGGGAATCGAACCCGGGACCCACATTTAAATGGTTTGGGGAACAAGAAGCACTTTATTTTCAATAGTCCTAATTACATCTGATCAAACCTACATCATTCTCCAGCAAGTTATGCATGGCATTTTCCGTGATTTGCTTAGACTCCTCAAACTTTTCCTCCGCCATTCTCAGCTCTTCTTCTGTTACATGAGATCCTGGAAGTAAATAATGGAAAAGCCTCAGCATGAGAGAGATGTTATGAGGACTTATACAACTTCTATAAACTTCTAAAGTAATATTCTCCATTCTTAGTAATGTGCAATAGATAACCATTAACCCTTTACCAAACCCCAATTTTTCAATGTCCAAAATTAAAAGAGTTTGCAGACGACCTTTCAAAATGTGATGAAATTGAAAAAGTATCTTCTGAGAGGGCAGAAAACATTGTGGGAAAAGGAGAAATTGCTCGTCACGAGAAATTGCTCGTCACATGCAATTTCTCCTTTTCCCACAGCGTTTTCCCGAGTCGTCTGCGACAAAGTGGTTAAATGTCATTATTGTTTGGTAATGGGTTAACAGATGATAAATTAACTCTCAAAGTGATGGCAGGTTCCCTTGGAAATAGCGAATGCGCAATAGATTGATGAAACATTGAAAGCAACATGGAAAATTGAGAATTTGCTTAACATGAGCGAATTTTCATTTTCTCAACATGTTTCACAAAAACAAAGTTACCTTTAAGATTTAAGGATAAAGACAAGTTTGCCACTGTTAACATAAAATTAACCTTTTCACTACCTATAGTGCCGGATATATCCGGCACACTTTAATCAAGCACCTCATATACCATATCCTGTGGTAAATTCTCTTTTCCAATTTTTCCACATTTTCCCTTGGTATACAAGAGAGTAACAAGTACTGGTAGTGAAAAGGTCAGGAATCTTTGTTAGACAGATCCAGTTTAGTTCATTTACAAGTGGATTCATTGCTTAGATATCTTTTCAGTTAGACCTGACGCGTTTTGTACAACCATCTATATTACGTGAGTTCCTGGAAGAAAACCTCTCATAAGCATCAAATCTACAGCAACCATGACTTGAATTCTTCTTTTATTCAGCTAGTATGTACAACAAAGTAAAAACAAATATACACAGATATAACAATAGTACAATTCGTTTACGTACTGGCACTATAAGTTTTTGTTTTTTGATAAATGTTTGTCTAAAACAAAACCAAAAACAATTGTATCTGGATGAAGCATTTGAACCTTAAGTAAAATACTCCAATACCTTGGACACAGACGCTCAACTCATTTGATTGAGAGAGCAAGTCTTCCAGAAAAACTACCAGTATATACTACACTCCTTGTAATGATTTAAGTATCGTAATCACAATAAAACATTACAGTAAATTTAAAACCTTCAATAAATTTGAGTGAAAAAAGCATGCTTGCATCATGCACAAAACATGCGATAGTGACAATATCAATCAATCCACATGTATAAAAGGCATGCATTTGTAGAAGACATCTTTAAAAGAAATATGAAAATAATGAAAAAAATCCATGGAGAAAGGCATGACTGAGAATGACTGTTTAACTCTTTGAGACCAAAAGAGAATATTTGCTCATCATGAGAAAATTTTCCTTTTAATACAATGTTCTAAGTGATGTCTGCCACACAATATAAAAACATCTGTATCATATAAAATGTTTATAATAAGTTATTCCATTTTGCATTTTAAGAGTTCAGTTCAATACTATAGTAAGACTTAGTGTTTTATGTTTATGAAGCACTTACTATAAGATTGCATTGAACCCATGATTTCTGGGACAGCCATTTCCAAAACTATTTGCTGCATATATTTAACAGTCATAACATGTAACATAGAGTCGGCCACATAAAGTCTATTCAACAAAAGCTTTAATATGGTCTCTGCGTTAAGTTGCTATCCATCACCAAGGAATAGAAGTAAAACAAATCACCAGCATTAGATAAGCAACTAAACCCCTCCCTCAATACTATGGGGAATGGGTCTAGAATGTAACTTGGTCAATAATGCTCATATAAAAGGCATTTGCGCAAATTAATAAGTTATGCTTCCAAGCAAAGTAATGAAACATTTACAAATGGCTATCAATAATCATTTATAAGTCAAGATTGATAATTGATGGCTAAATGTAATTAATATATTGCATGTTTTGATGAACATTATCATTATCAACCAATCTCCAAGCTGAAGTGGTTATAATAGTATTGCATCCAGTATATGAATTTTCATTTTTTTGCATACAAACAAGATAATTCATTGAAGAGTAAATATCATCTTATGTTCAAAAGATTATATAGATATGTTTCTAATATTTCTTACATGGCTTTTACATTACATCAACACAACTTCAGTTAGGTTGCATTGGTCAGTTTATAATGATGGCGGAAAACTCTAAACTTGACTGCAAATAAGGGTTAGTCAAGCCATGTAGAACCATCAACATTCCATATTTCAACGGGAAACTATACACCCCTATGAAAATCCAAATGCTGTCACCTAGATTTGAACCAGCCTGGAAAGGGGCCATGTGATTTCAAGTTCTGTACTCTAACCACTAGGCCACAGAGACACCATAACAGAAATGTACTCATACTACATTTAAGTAACTATAATAATGTCATAATGGTCTTTAAAGTCTTCATCAGTAAATGCATCAATGCGTATAGTTATGGAGAAGGGGATAAACATGATAAGCTTTCTCTTCATTCTTACAGAAAAGGTGCAACCATGAAATGCAATAATTCACCCTACCCCTTCAATGCACTAGGATCATTACTTACATAGCATCATTATTGGATACAATTCCCAAGGCAGATTCTAAGTGGATTGAAAATTGGCAGATTCTGAGTAGATTGAAAATGGTCATGAATGGTACAAACTAATGTACATTTACAGAGGAAGGAACTAATCTGATATAACAATGCAACCAATCACCCCATGCATAAATGATGGTAACATAATAGTTTGATGGAATGAAATTGTGAAAAGTTCAACCCCATAATGCCCAAATAAAAAGAAATCCTTAATTTAATCAAATTCCTCATAAAGGATTTTGTGAAGGGGGTCAAATTGAAATTGATTCTTCATTTAGTTACATATCATTATTGAGTTTTCGGTTCATCAAATTGAAAACACCATCGTGAAAAAGAAGAAATTACTTGCATCAAGCAATTTCTCCCTTTGCCACAATGGTTTATACCCTATAATACAAGTAAGAAAAATATTGAATTTTCAAAACTTAATTATTTTTCGTAATAATTTGAACCAGTCACAAAATCGCTTACAAAGGAATGTGTCCAACAGTGCTCCCCCTTGAATAATAAATACAAGAGCCAGGCTCTTGAATAATTAAACCAAACCGACCACCATACATGCCAAGCGTCTATACCATCCCCAATGCTCTGAAGAAGCTGCTTCGCCAAGGTACATTTTACTGAATAGCAAGACCAACATGTTGACAACATATGAAAGGGAAGAACATGAGGATGAGGATGATACGACATTATCCTTTTAACCAATAAAGTTTGTTTATTTGTCTTGGGTTTACATTGCCATCAACAATGTTTCAGTTATATTAAAATACCTGGGGATGAACCCCTGGCCAACTGAGATACCCTTAGCTTAGGTAAGAAATGTTTAAGACAAATCCAAAAAGAAAGAATAAATAGGATTAACACATCTTTGTCATTTAAACTTTAGTTTTTTTTCTTATGTGAAGAGGAGACTACAATCCAACAAGTAGAAGGTATCATTTTCATTGTGTCAAACTAACAATACATGTAATATGTTGCATAATCAGGAATCTTTCATTCCTAATGTTTAAATCTTACAACAGTTTACTGCTCTTGTTTTTAATTTGGACCTATTTTGTTTGTCCACATTGATTAAGTTTTGTGAAAAAAAAAAAACGAGTTTTTACAAGCAAAGGAATGATCTTTTACTCCATATGAACTTAGCTTAACACAGTCGTATAAATTGATGCCAGACTTCTTGTGTGACAAAAAGTAGAACTTGATCAAGAAAAACATTTAGAACATTCCTCTTTTGCATAAACAGTGTTACTTAACTTAAATTGACATCACTGGGCGATTACAACATACAAGAAATAAAATCTTGTGTAAAGTATATTGGGATAACATCGTATAACAAAACAGAATATATTCTTCGATAAAAGGGATTTCTACAGATACTGCATTCCAGCATGCTATAATAAACCATTCCACATCCGACATAAATTGAGCAACATAAATCCAAAGGTAATTTCCTTTTCACACATTATGTTCACTTTAAATTACATAAATCTGCTATGTTATGAAATGAATTGACATTCATTTTCTTTTTAAGTCAAACCCTGGTTTAAGAAACAAATTTCTTTTTGTTTTCAATTGCTACTTTCTAAATTTAAAAATGAAACCAAAAAAACAACACTTTTCGGCTTTATCTGTAATAGAGGGGAGACAACCACATGGTTCCAAAGAAAGAAGTAAAATCCTTGAAATTGTATTCATTAAAACTCATAACAGCCTCATGTCCAAAAGCACTTAATAAATAAAGTGTAGTTAGAAGCTCAAGCTTTAAGTCAATGCCCAAAATGATAAGGGTCCATTCAATAAATGCAATGCCTTGGTAGACACATTTTTCTAGGAATTCAAATAAGTAAATTACTACAGCAAATCAGATCCAATTCTTGTAAGACCACAAGTTGATCTTCCTTTACATGGACTTAGTTCTAGAACCATCTCAGTAACTTAGGTTTAAGACTTCTGAAATTAAAACAGGTTGTCTTATAATTTAGGTGGGTTTTTTTAAAGTAGGACTATACTGTTTTTATTCATTTTGCTCTGTTTTGAGCATATTCTCCTCTAAACTTCCTTTAACCAGGCTAATAACTAACAATGGACAGGTTAAGAAGCATTACTAAACTGGACATATTACACGCTTTCTATGCATGGCGTCTTGTTGACAACTCCTTGTAACCCCCAGATGCCTTCATGCATTTTGCAGAAAGCTTTAGAAACATCCCAATACTGATGAGCAATTAATTGCATTCAACAAGTCCTCAAAATCAAATCTATAAATCATATCTTTTTAAATTATACTTTTTTTTCCATGTACTGGTGACATTATCAAAAAAAATTGTAGGCAGAATTTGAAAACATTGCGACAAAAGGAGAATCTTGTCACAATGAGCATTTTCTCTCTAGGAGTAACGATTCCACTGTTAAATGATCAACTCTTAAGTCTTAAAACCATTTTTTTGGCACTTCAACAGTTTGTCACAATATTGTGTGACACATTTAAACATGAAAAGCTTATGATAAGAAGAAAGCAATTTATCAACAGAAAAGTAGTAAGATATTTTGAGATGACACGGTTATCATAATTCAATGAATTATCATCAACATCTGCTTATTTCACTAAGTTTTCCTTGAAAATGTTAAATACAAATGAAATGTAAGGCACAAAGTACACCAAGGAAATGAAATTGCGGTGTAAAGATTCAGTACATGGAGAGCCGAACATGTGTGTTGAAACAATCTGATACCCACATAAGCATGCCATATAAACAAAACTGAACGATGCATAATCAAATAAACTAGTTAAGAAACAAAACATATTCTGAAACCCATGTTAGGAGCTGGTGCATGCGGCTAATTAAAACTTGGCATACAAAACTGTTCTCTTTTTTTATGAAGTAAATAAAACAACCATTGATAGTCTATAATGAACAACACAAGGCGAGATATAAGTCTCCTCTTTCTAGAGTATTTCGTTTTTTACAATACCTTCTGTTTGTGCCATGATCAATGAAAGAAAAGAGAAAACATAGAATGAGAGATCATTATGTACAATTAAATAAGGATAATTCATAATTAATAGTCTAACACTTGTGAATATTAAGGACAATACAAACACACTATCACTATACATCAATGTTCAAAGGTAAACATACTAACATCATTATTCAACATTCAGGGACAAACATGAAGTTATGATCAATGCTCCAATCAAAGACAAATTCATGTATACAATTGTATTCAAGGAAAAATAATATCTAATAAACATCATATTCTCTGGAGATGCACACTAAGAATAACATAGCAAGAAATCTCATAATCCTATTTCAATTTAAAAAGGAAGATATTTTCATAGTCGCATCTAAAATTCAAGGATAATTACATGATTTTCTTACATTACCATCTAAAGCGTCATTTCATGATTTTAACACATTACCATCAAACGCTATTTTTTTGCGTTTTGCAGCAGGCGACTTTCAAAAAGCATTGTGGCAAAAGGAGAAATTGCTTGTCACAAGCAATTTCGCATCTTGCCACAATGCTTTTTCAATCTATTCACATATCTCAACAGCAGAACTGAAAGGTTTTTCACATGTTTACAAAGCTTTTCTAATGACGTCTGCTTGAAGTTAAAATATGTCTTCTGCAGGTGGTAAAGAATTCATCACCATTATTCACAGAAAGCTTTGAAACCCCTCAATATCTAAGATTGTTCACATCTTTATTCTTAAGACTCATCACTATCTCATGCTTTTGAATTGACCAGACTACAAAGTGCCTCAAAATCAATATTCATGATGGTTTAGCAATTAAAAAATTAAACCTTAGAATGTTGGGCAATTCTCTAGAAATAGATTGTTGTGGCGTCTGCTTTCCAAATCCTTAAATATCTGCTTAATTTTGTTGAGGAAAGATACTCAGAGTAGCAAACAGGTTTGATCACAGGCCAGCTGCCAGTTCACATGGTGGCTGGTTTGGATCTAACCTGTTTGCATAAGCATGGAGTCTGTTCCAACAATATAAGGGTAAATATGCAAATATCTGAAAAACACATGCATGTTGGCATTGCTTTTAATAGATCCTATTGGGAAATTGACTCCCAACAACATTGTGGCAAGGATTTGTTGACTGGTCAATTGTTACAGTCAAATCCATCCATTTCAAACATGTATAGGCGAATTTGAGGGGTATTGATTTAATCAAATGTATATATGCAAAATACTATAATATTATAATTTGGTTTATCACAGACAATTACAACAAACCTTCCCTTAATATTCCAGAAAAATCATAGTGAAAATTCTTCTGCATAAACAGTGTTACTAAACAGTGTCATTGTCTTCATTATTTCGTGAAAACCAAAAAGAATATTCATCACAAATAAGTAAACCTTTCCATCTTCAACATTCAAGAGTAATCATAACGAATATTCACATCAACAATAAAACATTGTAATCACCTTCAATATTCTGTAATAGTCATAATGAATATGCATACCCATCATCTCAAATATTCTGTGAGAAAATCATCATTAATATTCAAAGATTTAATTAAAAATAGTTATTAGCTTCAATATTCAAGAACTTTCATAATGCATGTTCATTTTTATGACGATAAATATTCACATGAACAAACATTGAAATAACCTTCAAAATTCCATGACAATCAATAAATACTCTTACCCATGAGAAATGATTTCGATAATCATCAATATATAGTGACAAATTGATATTCATCTTGGCCCTCAAAAGGCTTAATCTAATATAAGGTTGATCAACTTTCATATGATTTCAAATCTTCTACAGAAGGGTCATTAGATATTAGTAGAAAATTTTGCAGGCATTGACCCTACAATAAAGATGTGAAAGTGTGTCAAATATATTAATATACAGCCTTAAGCAAAAACAACTACACTATATGACATCTAGGTGATACATGCAAACCTTTCACCAAAGCCAAGTTATGCCAATATCTAATTGTCAAGATAAGCTTTTATATTTTTTTAGGGAAAGTAGAGATTCTAAAAAGCTCAGCAGTGTTTGAAAGGAAAATGTTATAGAACTTTTGTAAGGGACTTTGAATAGAAATGCCATAAGATGTCGATGCAAATGTCTTTCAATACCCGTACAGTCTACATTTAGTGTACTAGTAGCATGTATTCTATGACAATTGGTGCACATATTCATGCTTAATCTTTATGCAGCAGTGGATATGAAATGTCTATACTGAACCAAACAATTGTAAACTATCATATCCAAAAACTGGCACATGGAATAAGGCAAAAAGGTTTCATTTGATGACATTAATAAGACTATTTACACCATTACCTATAAATCTCATATAACCATTACAAATTAAGTGAATATGTAGACAGACAAGGATCAACACAGATATTATGCAAGCAACTTAAAATTAGTTCCCTAAGAGCATTAAGGGCTATGATTGCGAAAGAAGAAATGTTTGGAGTAACAGGGCACAGGACAACCTTTTGTTTGTCTGAATGCAATAGACTATCAATTCTCGAAAGTCAAAAGTAAAACTTCACTTCCCTTTCAAATCAGTAAAAAAGAATTCTTTCAAAATGGTAATAAGCATCACTTTCAAATCAGTGAAAAATACCGCTTTCAAATTGGTAAAACCATTACTTTCAAATTGGTAAAACCATCACTTTCAAATTTGTAAACCATCAATCTCAAATTGGTAAAAATCATCAGGGGAATGAACAACTTGAGCAATTTCCCAATTTATGGATGTCCATCATTTATTTACACCTGTTTGAAATCAGTGTTTATATTGGAGACACTTGTATGAGTTTCTATTGCAAATTGTTAGTCACAACACTAAAAAGCATGTTTTAACAGGATCCTCTACAAATTAAATCTTCCACCTGTTATAGCATTAAATTTTATTGTGGGAAAGCAGTCAATCTTACTAAATCACTAGTCAACAACTTTCACCTATATGACAGCTTTCCTGGATTGACCAGTACTAGGCTAGGCTCCAAAAAGTCTTTCCAAAGGACACTCTCATGAAACCAGAGGTTCCCGAGGGTCTCAAAGCCGATGACTTTCATAATGTCAAGACTTTATAGCACCCCAGTATTATGTGATTCACTTCTATGGAGAACTTATTATAGGAATTCCCAAAGCCCTTGTTGATTTAGACTGCTAACAAAGTATGATGTTGGGAAATTCTTTAAATACTCCCAATTACAATGTTTTAAGAAGTAACATGCTATCAAAAAGTGGCATCAAAGGGGGACCTGGCAGAACAAAAAAAAGAAATTAAAAAGGTCATCAATGCCATCTGTCATCTCTGAAGAAAAGCATAACATCAACAGCAAGCCTACAAACTACATACAATTCAAAGAGAGGTGCAATTAAGGAATAAGCAGGAAGATTTTTCACACAATATTTCATATAATATTCAACAAAATCCTATCATGTTAGTACTCAATTTGATTATCTCAACAAGCTCTTTCCAACAAGTACCAACAATTTAGGATTTAATAAAGTAATTATGAATAAAACATTGGATAATAATTCTCTTATTTGGACCTCTCTCTTCTCTCTCCTTTATTGAATGTGTGTGTGGAGTTTACTATTACCAATGGCATACATATACCGATACATACATTTGTTAATAAAGCATGCAGATAACAGTTATCAATCTCTGCCAAGAGTTGTCATTCCTTGAAGCCCTACTTAAATCGTAGCTTAACAGGAACAATAACTCTGGTAGAGATCAAACACTGTTAATTGATCAGAGGTTCAGATAAATGGCATATTTCCCTGACTATTTGTTCATATTGGTTTTAACACCATCATAACAAACTTCAGTTATGTTACTGCTTTCCTGGATTCACCAGTACTACTACTAATAGGCTAGGGCTCTGATGTGTCTTTCCATGTGCACTCCATTGGAACCAGAGGTACATGTGGAGTTTGAACTTGGCATACCCAAATTTTAAGACCACCACCTTAACCACTGGGTCATGCTCTTAACCCTTTACCAAACACCAAATTTCAACTGTCCCAAATTGAAGGGGTTTGAAGACAACATTTCAAAATGTGATACAAATGAAAAACTATTTTCTCATAGGGCAGAAAACATTGTGGAAAAAGGAGAAATTGCTTGTTAAGGGCAATTTCTCCTTACCCCATGATGCTTTCCAGAGACGTCTGCAACAAACTCGTCAAATGTCCTTATTGTTTGGTAATGGGTTAAACCTGTATTATTGGTACTTATAAGAGTTGTATCATAACGAGTACCAACAATATATAATTCACAATAAAGTTTTGGGGAAATAAACATGAATATAAAGCACTTCCTAAAGGCCTCTTATCTGAACCAGACCAATGTATACTTATTAGAACTGTTAACACTGGGGGATGGATGGGTGGATTGGGGATATCAAGCCAGCCGTGTGTGACAACATCCACACACTTTAAGGGTCACAGTCTGGCTTTGGGACTAATCTAGTAGTTTGAGAGATCACACCTACCTCCTGTGAGAAAGAGAAGAAAGAGAAAACGAACATTTTTAAAACGCATGAACCAAATTATGAAATTTTGGTCATACCATTACAAATTCAATTTAACACCTCTGCAGGCCACAATTGTAAACCTTTGTTTATCATTTCGTAAAGGTAAAATAAAAATGTCATGCTTCTTGTCTTTCTTTTAAATTAATCAGTGTATAAAAGTTTTCCATGCTCACATAAACGAAATTGCCTTTAAGATCTCTTGATGCAGAGTAACTTTCAAAACAGTGAGATTGATGAAAAACTAAATCATTATTAGGAGATCCTCTTGTCACAAAAAAATCAATGTATCTGTTGGTTATCAGATATATTGTTTCCAAGGATGTTCTGCACATTGAATCCTTTTCCATTCTGGATAGAGGCATGTGGGTTTGTTACATATATGGGTGGGGAGATTGTAATGGAAATGTTGATTTGGGCATAACAACTTAGGTTCGTAGTATTAGAGGTTCGAAAGAGGGAGGAGGAATTCATCGTTTTATTAGAAAATGGCTTGTGTTTCATATTCAGCATTATACATGTATCATTTTCTACTTGGTACATAATCATACATACAATATAGGGCTTTAAAAAGAAAAGAGGAAATACTTTATTTAGCCTCGAAATCCCTTACATGAGGTTATGAATTTCATTGTTTATCAATGAATAAGGATTATTAACTCATAAGGCTCATAGGCTATCATTTTTCTCTATGTCTTTAACTGTTAACATGATAAAGTATAGCTGAACACATGACAAATACGTGTAAAAGATAAATTAAAAAAGATGAGGCAAACATTAACTAGTGTTGGTCCAGTGTTCAAACCAGTTGCTGTTCCAAATTAAGAGCTTTATCTGATGATAATGAATGGAATTTGATTTTTCTTTGTTTAATCAGGTCAAGAACCATTTAGCTAAAATAATGTTCTTCTTTTATCACAGTAGTTTCTTTAACGTTCTGATTGAGATGCTTCAAAAGGTTTTAAGTCTATCAAATGCTGTTTGCCAATGAAGCATTAAAAAAAATAATGAGAAAAGTTACCACAAAAAGAAGATTTTCTTCATAATCTGGTGAGTTTCAAGCATACATGATTACAAATACATATATATGTTTATAGATGTTTTTCAAAAATAAATTGATTTAATCCTATAACCAAAGTCATAGATGTCTACTGCTACAATTAACATTTAAGGATAGAGTCAAAACTAGAGTCAACAAAATGTCCAGGCTACTAACTTAGATTTACCGTTATCGCTAATAAAAACTACATTAAAAATGCATCTGCAATACATGACATTTAAAAAGATTATGATAAGAAAAGGAGTATGCACTTATAATGAGAAAATAATTGTATTCGCAATCATTCAAACATTCGTAGATTTTTATTAACTACTAACCTTCTGCACTGTTTTCTTTCATGTATTTGATGATTGATTTTCATGTCTAATTAACTAACAATAGAGGAAGTGTTCACCTCCATTTAGGGCTTAATGACTGGTTCAAATTGAAAGCAACAGCAGAAGTCAATTGTAAAGCAAGAAAATTCTGCACTTACAAATAAATACCAAAGTTCACATTTAAAAAGAGAATTTTGCTTTTTTTCAAAAAGATATAGAAATATAATTCATAAAAGAAAATTCAAAGTCAAATCATTTAAGTTTTTGCTTTTAAACACGGTGTTTGATTCTCATAAGAGAACAACTACAACTACAGAGGAAAACAAATAGTAAGATAGGAAAGACATTATAGATTAACAAAAAGAACTTGGAAGTCAAAACGGTTTCTTTATTTGTCACAGTTTTCAAATTAACTTTTGACAGATATCATCTACATGTTATTGTATGAGTCCCAATAGTATCTACTGATGTCTATGATCTAAAATATACTTGCTATAAAAAATATAGTACATATTTACTAATTGTATCTAACTTAAAATCTCACCCATTTCTCAAATTCACAGTTAACACAATTAAAAACATCAACTTTAACAAGAATTTCAAAATGCTTCAAGAAAACATGAATGGCAAACAAAGAAAGTCAAACCATATTTCATTTGCAAATACCTGCATCTTACCTTTGTCTTTTTTCCGTTTCTTACAGTCAAAGTCCAATCTTCTGCCAGACAACTTTTTTCGATGATGCTGTGATGAAAGAGAATTATGTGTTTTTTTCATAATGGCAGCAACAAGACAGTAATCATTCTTACAAACAATTCTGCAGCAAATAAATAGGTATTAACAAGCCTTTTATGCTAAAATATTTTCATTTTGAAATTGAGAAGAATGGAGATGTTTTTTTCTCGTCACAAAAAGTACTCTTTCATAATCTTGGCTAAACAATAGAAAAATAATTTGCATTTAAAGAGTTACTTTATTAAATAACTTTGGTGATGTAGGGCTTGTGGCGTTATTCATATTTTATGTTCTTATTAGTCCTCCATTATTATGATTTCAGGTGTCTTGTGATGCCCGACTCATCATTATGGTAATTGTAAAAATGATTTACCAGCATAGGAAGACCCCAAACAAAATTGTATAACAGTTTTATCTGTAAAACAGAAATGTTTTCTATATGGAGTTAAATGCTGCATCAACATTGTTTCAATGATTTTACAGCTTTCCTGAATTTCCCCTGTACTAGGCAGGGCTCTGCAGTGTCTTGCCATAGGGCACTCTTATGAAAAATACAGTGCTGCTAGTGATGATAAGACCCAAGTTGTGCAATGCAACCATTGGGCCATGCAGTACCCCTGGGATAGCTAAAACAAACATATCCCAAAAACCAATCATATCCCCTTCTATTTTTATCCAACTGAAAGATGTATTCATAGCTCTGTAAGGATGTGGAGGATTATAGGAGGGTAAAACCTATTCAGCTAAAACACAACCAAATTTTTAAGTAATATAAAAGTATTGGTCTCCCTTTGCCATGCATATCGATGGTTCAGTGCAATACTTTAGGAAGTGCTTCATGTTTGTGAAGTGAAGCACTTACTATAGTATAGCATTGAACCCTCGATATATGACTTATTCCCACATCTGACCAAATGATCATCTATACAAACACCTACAGTCACTTCCTTTAGATCTTTGTCCTTCAGCAGTGTGAGCGGCTCCAGAAAGTTCTGTTTGACTTTCTCCTCCAGCGAGTACTTCACTTCCGCTAACTGCTTGAATGACTCGCCTGCATCCACCAGACATTGTCCTATAAATATAATGAAAACAAAGGACATTAAACTCAAAAGTCTCTCATAAGCATAGTCTGTGGGTCCTAAGTCAGTTAATGTTGTTTACAATGGCTAATGAGGACAAAATAAATATTCATACATCTACACATGATGAGTATCTTCTTGATTCCATCAAGTACCACAAAGAATACTTTTTACAAAATCATTTACATCAATAGTTCATGTTTTTTGTATGATGTTAAACGTCATATCAACAATTTTTTCAGTTGTGTAACAGCTTTTCTGGATCCACTAGTATTCGGCTAGGGTTATGAAGTGACTTGCCAAAGATCACTCTCATGAAACCAGAGGTGTCAGTGGGGTTCAAACCAGGGACCCCCAAGTTCCAATTTTGCCACCTTAACCACTGGAACACGCAGGACCTTTCAAAAGTTCAATAGCCAATCAAAATCCAACATTTCATACAAATGTTTCGAAGCACATGAAGCGGATATCCCAGAAACTGTAGTCACAATGGGTTGTACCCATCTTGAAGAAAAAGTTGTAATTTCCCAAATGTTCAGGTATTGTCTAGCTGTTGCTCTCAACATGGACTTACAAAAACAATTCAGTGTAAGAGATTTGGTTGATTTCTTTGTATAGGAGTTTGTGCCTGGGTTGATTCAAAATCAAAAGAAGACGACAATACACACATGGACGATTACCTAAGCAAGAAAAATACATTTGCTTTATGAACTCAAATAAAAGCCATTACAATAAAAGGAAAAGTTTTTTCTGTGAATTTCATCTGCTGTCACAAATGTCTCTTAAGTCCTCTACAACAGGGTACCGTTTTACTAAACAGTTTACGCTTAAGATTTCCGTAAGTCTAAAACAACAATTCCTCTTATTTCAATATTGGACGAAGCAATATTGCAAAGTGACACATCATTGGAATCGTCTCTCCGAGACGCTTCCAATGAAGTACCACATTGCAACATTGTACTTTCATTGAAGATACTATCCATGTTTACCAATTATGACTTACGCAAACATTTTCCGTAAGTTGTTTAGTAAAACGGGCCCCAGATGTGCAAAAATGTGAAACATTTATCAAAACAAGTTCAATGTCATTGAGACGCAAGATCTTGACAATGTTGAAGCATAAATGCACAATACATTGGGGTCATCCCAATATTATGATCATGTTAAAGCAAAAACTTACCAAACATCAAAGCCTCCCAAAAATCTTAACCATGTTTAAGCATGAACTTACCAAACATCAAAGCCTCCCCCTGATCTTGACCATGTTTAAATGTAAACTAACAAAACATCGATACCTCCCTTAACCCTTTACCAATTGCTAAAATTTTCGACTCCCAAATTGAAAGGGTTTGCAAACGACATTTCAAAATGTGATGAAATTGGAAAGTAATCTTCTGATAGGGCAGAAACATTGTTGGAAAAGGGAAAATTGCTGGTCAAGAGCAATTTCTCCTTTTACCACAATGTTTTCCAGACAGGTCTGCAACAAGGTGGTTTAATGTTATTATTGTTTGGTAACGGGTTTAATCATGACCATGTATAAGCATGAACTTACCAAACATTGAAGCCTCCCCCAGATCTTGACCATGTTTAAGCATGAACTTACCAAACATCGAAGCCTCCCCCAGATCTTGACCATGTTTAAGCATGAACTCTCCCAGGGTTCCCTCTGGCTGTGGATAAAGACTGCTCTTTGCTTGTCCTCGCATCTTCTGGAATGCTGACACACTAGACATCTTCATCCTTGTTGCTGAAACAGAGACAGAAAAGCCATTTTTATTATTTTTTCTTGTTTGTTTTTTATATTTCTTTGATGAGGCTTTTACATCTTGTTTACACCTTTTTTGTTATATTATTTTCCAGATGCTTTACTCATTAGTGGTTGGGGAGGACCCAAAATGTAATTGCTCATAAGAGCTGATCAAACTTGATAAGAAAAACGATCATCCTGATTAATGAAAGTGGCTATCTTTCAAATATATCCAAATCAAACATATCCGAATCTCCAGCTACAGGATTTTGATTCAGGAGAATAAGAGATCCTTACTGTTTAAACTTAGTATGCTTAACAATGAAGCCATGCAGACCAGTAAAAGTTGCAGAGTAAAGAAATAGAAAAAGTCAAATATCAGGTTTTATCCAGTTTCATGTTGTAGGTATCATTCTAAGCCATGGGGATGAGAAACTTTGCAAGAAATTCATTAGTTACATCAATTAACCCTTATAGTGCTGGAACCGAATTAATGCTTATGCAAACTGGTGTGATCCAAGCCAGCTGACAAGTAAATTGGTAACTGGCCTGTGATCTAACCTGTTTGCTACTCTGAGTATCTTACTTCATCATAATTAAGCAGATATTTAAGGTTTAGGAAAGAAGACGACACACAAATCATTTTTTTGAAAATTACCCAGCATTCTAAGGGTTAAGATGAGGAAGCTTTTCTTTCTTTGGAAAGAATAGGAGAAATGCACTATAATTCAAAATCATAGCAAATTAGATCCACATACTCCCCTTACTTTGATGCATCCTGTTACAAAATAAATCATCAAACACCAATTAGACTAGAGGATAAATTGCATCTGATGAGCAAGTTGGCCTTTTGTCCAAATTATCTACATCATATCATAAAAATGTAATTTTATTTCTTATCCTTCTACCATTGCTTGCATTGGTCATACATTTCCATATCAGGAAATGGGTTGAGCAATGGTTTCAAAATTCACATTTAAAGTTTCAAGTCAAGATAAGTGTCAATTATCTTAAAAATCATAACAAGGGGAAATTTATTAAGCTTCCTGCTTTTAAGCCATTTAATGTCAACAAGAATCAATAGAACATTTATTTGCAATAATTTTGTCTTTTTCCTATGAAAACAAAAAAAGTCAAGTATCTGTTGAAACTTCATACTTTAACCCAAAACAATTTGTCATACTCAATTAGAAAAAGTACAGATTGTCCTTACAAGGAGATAATTACTGGTAACCCTTACACTTAACAAGCATTGGTTATCAAAGGTTTACAGCCTACAACTTTTAAACAAATTCAGAACAACTCCTTGCCTCACAACATTTTTTTCTTTGTCCGAACATTTATAAGCTTCAGTGATAGAATGATTTCAATTGTTTGCCTGTAAGGACTGATAACTTTGAATAAACAGCTTATCCAAATGTAGAAGAATAGCAGACAAAATATTTTAGCAAGAAAAAACAAACTCTTCATGATATTGAATCAAAGACCTTTGTGACAAACTGATCAAAAGTATCCAAATGTATAAGAACAACAGATGAAATATGAAAGCACGAAAAAAAACCTCTTCATGATATTGAATTAAGGACCTTTGTGACAAAAGGATTAATTGCAGCAAAACATGGTATTATAAAGTAGTTAGTGAGAGCAATGTAGAACTACCAGTCTACAAGGTCAGTGTTCAAGTGGGTCCTTCTGTTTAATGTACTAGATCTAGAGATCCTCGAGGGTTCAACGCAAGACTATAGCAAGTGCTTCACAAACGTGAAGCACTAACTATAATATTGCGCTGAACCAGCGTCCTGGTGTAACCCTTTCTTAACCCTTTCCCAAACAACAAATTTTCGACTGTCCCAAATTGAAAGAGTTTGCAGTCGACATTGCAAATTGTGATGAAATTGGAAAATAATCTTCTGATAGGGCAGAAAACATTGTGGAAAAATTGCTTGTTATGAGCAATTTCTCCTTTTCCCACTATGTTTTCTAAAGTCGTCTGCAACAAAGTGGTCAAATGTTTAAATTGTTTGGGAAAAGGCTAACCCATTACCATACAATAAGGACATATGACCAGTATGTTGCCGACGACTCTGGAAAACATTGTGGGGAAAGGAGAAATTTCTATTAACGAGCATTTTCTCCTTTTCCCACAATGTTTTCTGCCCTATCAGAAGATTGTTTTTCAATTTCATCACATTTCAAAATGTCTCATGCAAACTCTTTCTATTTGGGACAGTCGAAAAATTGGCGTTCGGTAAAGGATTTAAGGTGCTTGGTCACAAATTTTAAAGAGAAAATTTGAATGTCTAAATAAATTGTAGTTGAAACAATACAGCATTTTTATTGTTGTTTGGTTTACAATTAAAAGTAGGTATTGAAAGCATAATCAGTGCAAGAAGTGTAAATTCATTTAAGTATAAACAGTTTAATTGTGATAGATCTCAAAATTGATGTCATACTTTTGGATTGAAATACATTTTAATTCACTATATAAATGTACTTTAAAGAATCTAATTTTGCTCCCAATGACAATTAATTTTGTCAGAGACATCATATACAGCTGTTGTGCAGTCTTAAAGAAAAAAAAGTGTTAATTTCCAAATGTCCTCATATCTGTGAACAAGGACCTTTAAAACATTTGTTGAAAATGTTACATGAAAACACTGTGACACAAGGAGATTTCTTTACATGATGATCAAATTCTTCTCTTGTCAAGTTCAATGGTTACTTGCAAATTTTACCACGTATTTGTTCAATGGTTATTTAACAAATTCTATCAAATATCTACATGTACAAATATATGTATTTGATAATCAAGGGATATCTGTGGCTAATTATTCAGTTTAAGGGAAGGGTAAACCATTAAAATAAGCAACTAGTTTATGATTTTCTTTCAGAAGTAAACAGTAAATTAATCAGATAGACATTCACTTTAATAAGGGACATTTTTTGCTCTAGATAAAGGCTTAACTATTACGACAAAACAGAAATTGCTTATAACGTTCAATTTTTGTATTCCAAACTCTCACTCATTTCAAGGGTTCAATGCAAGACTATAGTAAGTGCTTCATAAACATGAAGCACTTACTAAAGTATTGCACTGAACCCTTGATTTGTTTTCAAAGTGTCTTACTGGGGCTGTGTTTAAATGAGAAGTACATAATTTTGTAAAAGATTAACTATTTGCAAACAAACATTTCCCATGAAAAATCACAGTGCCAGTGAGGTACCCAGTGTCACAAGCCCTACACTTAAACCTTAGAATGCTGGGTAATTTTCTAAAAAAAGAATTGTATGTCCTCTGCTTTCCAAAGCCTTAAATATCTGCTTAATTCTGATGAGGATAGATACTCAGAGTAGCAAAAAGGTTAGATCACAGGCAAATTTCTTTGTGGCTGGTCTGGATCTAACCTGTTTGCAAAAGCATGGAGTCACTTCCAGCACTATAGGGGTTAAACCACAATATATTTATAAGCTGCTCACTTTTCATTTTTCATTACAGCTTGTTTAAGGGTTCTATCAAAGACTGGTTCTGCATGGTACATACTCAACAGCACTTAGAAATAATAAGGCCATCAACTTTCCCTGCTGACAACATTGAAAGTAAGTAAGAACTTGTACCCAAAATACATCAGACAGTGTCATAAGTAAGGAACAAGGAATTTCCAGCAAACAAGACACAAAATTTTACCAAGTGTACCAAATAAGTATCAGACAGCATCATATGCAAATAATGAGGAATTTGCAGCAATTTTCCATAGAACTTTCAAAATCAAACCAAAAGGTTTTTATCCAGTTTGTCATACATGTAGCACTTTTGCAGTTAAGATTATGATCTTCCTTTATCAGTTTGATTGTTTGTTTGGATGGGGATTTACTTTTTTCAACAATGCCTCAGTTTTATTTCGCTTTCCTGGATTCACCAGTACTGGGTTAGGGCTCTCAGATGTTTTGTTGAAGGACACTCCCACGAAATAAGAGGTACCAGTTGGGCTCCAACCAGTGACACAGGAGTTCTAACACAACTCCACCTCAACCACTGGACTGAACAGGAACCCTTTAAGTAATCCATTACTAACAAGCCAGGCATTAACATTAATTGAATTGAGAGGCAGAAGTGGTAGAGTGGTAAAGAGTTTGACTCATAGTCAAGGGGTCCAAAGTTCGACCCTGGGTCTCGCCACTGTAAATTTCAGAGCTACTTCCTTGTATTTGCCACCTCATCAGTTCTTCGGATGAGACTTCAAACAGAGGTCCCGCCCTATGATAAGCCTAAATTAGCTAATACAAAATGGACGTAAGACCACCGATATTATACTATTGATATGAAAAAAGAAAAGGATAAATCAGAGCAAATTTGTCAAAGTGTCTAAATCAAGAGACAATTTCATTGCTGCTACTGGAATACAGATAATCTCTGGCTAAAATCTTTAGTGCTTAATCCCTATATTTAGTGTACTCAGTGAGGTGATTCCAATAACTAGCAATAATATAGGCTTTGTCAAGAAGGTTAAGAAATAATGAAGGTATTAAACCCTGGAAACCATCGACAGTAGCACATTAAGTTTGAAATGTTCCGTTTGATGTGTTCTTACCTGGATTGGGTTGAAGAAATTCTTGTGTTTTTGTAATTAAGTCATCGGTCAGCTTGGACATCACATCAATTTTCTACAACAGAAAACAAATAACTATCATCCCTATATACAATACCAACAGCATTATCACTTGTATTACACCACACAGAATTTGAAAACCTATACTTTTTGCGTTCATGAGAATTTTTTCTTATGATAAGTTTCCTATTTCTTGACATCGTTTTTGAACAATTCCAAACATCAACCGTTTCATGATTGTATGGCGTTAAATGCCATGTCAACAATTTTTGTTATAGCTTGCCTGGATCCACTTTTACTAGGCTTGGGCTCTGAAGTGACTTGCCAAAGGACACATCCATGCTACCAGAGGTGTCAGTGAGGCTAGAACTCAGGACGACCAAGCTCTAAGTTCACCACCTTAACCACTGGGTACACGACCAATTCACAAGAGCACTTAAAAATAAAGAAAATCATTGCAACTGAAATGACTTCTACAAGACTTTCTTTTTGCTGATATGGGTCAGAACCATAATGACACCAAAATAAATCCCTTGGATTTTCTGAGTGTGGTATTGGGTTTTCCTATTTTTGTCAAAATAGTTTCTTAAGTCCTTAGCTGCAGCAGTGATAAAAACATGTATATATACATAAGTAATCAAGGGAACAGTTAAATATATGTGTGTGTCGAGTAATGTACTAAATACCAATAAATGTTCCAATAACCGTCTCTGTTTATTGACTAGGCAAACCCCACAGGGTCAGATTCTGGCAATGGATTTACGACTCTATATCTATACATTAACAGACACTCTGTGACCTCTTACAGGCATCAATCTTTATCCCTTTTATACACGGAAAGATTGGTTAACCCTTTACCAAACCCCAAAATTTCGACTGTCCCAAATTAAAATAGTTTGCAAACGACATTTAAAAATATGATGAAATTCGAAAATAATCTTCTGAAAGGGCAGAAAACATTGTGGGAAGAGGAAAAATTGCTTGTAACGAGCAATTTATCCTTTTCCTACCATGTTTCCCATTGTTGTCTGCAACAAAGTGGTTAAATGTTATTGTTTGGTAATGGGTTAACCCTATTTGGAGCAGGTGACATATCAAATTGAGGGTTCAATGCAAGACCATAGCAAGTCTTTCAATTTCTTGAAAGGGTCACCATGGTTTCTAAAGGTCTTCTGTGGCAGATGGTCAGGCAAAGTGAGCTATTATGATTAAAGGTTTATGGCTATTTTTATGGCTTAAATATTGTCTCGCATGATATGTAAAGTAATCCACACATAACGTCACAATATTAACATATTTCGCTAAAGTTCACATACTGATGTAATTATTGACAGATGCGAATGTTGTTTTTTTCGTTCCCAATTCAAGGATAGTTTTTCACTCTTATATGTATAGTCAAGTTGCCTGTGGAACAAGTTCTTACATCTTAGATAAATCATTTTGGGTTCTGCTTCCTGGAAACATAACCAGTCCTTATGTAAAATGCGGATAAATGAATGGTCACAAGGCAAATTCATGCTCACATGGTTTGAACCCACGACCCAAGATCCCCAAACCGAGGCTCTACTCCTAGAGCACTTTGCAATGGAACTCGAAATTTGTTTGGGCCTTGCATGATTTAGGGCATTTGAGTTTAAGACTATTTATTCCCTTTTTCAACAATTTTCAGCTTTAACCTAGTGATTGAATTACCTACTCTTATGTTCTAGTATTTCCTCATCAAATTGTGCAATTCTTTTCCTACAGTACCGTTTGCTTACCCATATAAAGAGGATAGTTCAAGAATGAGAGACAAAAAGATAATGTTGCATAGAAATCATCAACACAAGAATATAGGCAGAGCTACTGCTGATATATGAAAATACTATGTCAAAGCTAGAGTTTGTTCACAATAAATAAATAATTCTGGCATCCAAAATTATTATATGCTTTTTGGTCACCAATGCAGTGCTTCACTATCATCTGTAGTTAGTTTGAATGTTATTTCTTTGAATCATTTGAAACAGCATAACACATAAAATGTAAAATTAAGTTCTATACCATAGATCTATAAGATGCTTACATCAATATCATTTCAACGCTACAAAAAATCTTGGATGCCATATTTGTAACTTTATAACATTGAGACAAAATGAAATGTTTAATCATTCACGTTTTCTTTGTTTGCAATGACAGCAAACTAAAAACAAGGGATAACTTAAGCAAGAGCTAATTTAGGAAAAGTTAAGCAAAAGAAAACAGCTTTCATTGCATCTTTATCTTTCTCATTGCTAATAATTCACTTAATCAACCAATATCTGCTTTTCCTCAAATTGGCGATTCCATTCCAAAGATGATAATAAACCACCACCAAAGGTCTTTATAGTGCACATGGGAAATAATGTAAAATACAAGCCACAACAATAGCAATTCACTCAATTGAAAACAGACCATGCCGAGAGTTTAATGCAAGACTATTCAGCCCTTTTGGTTAATGAGGTTAAGATTTTTACCACAATCTGAATCAATTATCAAATTGAAAAAGAAACACCATCTAGTTGATGGATGCACTGTATAAAAGGTTCAAAATTATTTTTTTACAAAAAGAGTTTGATGAGAAAATTCCGTCTCTATTCTACTAATCTAAATCACACATCAAGTTCATGACAGTAGTCCATTTTAACTTATTTAGCCAGATCTACAGCTATAACCTTACAAAAACACAGAGACAATTTGACAAACAGTGCTAGTATCTTCTGCTTGTCTGTCCATAGACTTTGCCTTATGAAAGTTTGAATGAATGAAAGTTTGAATGAAAGAATGAATGAATGAATGAATGAATGAATGAATGAATGAATGAATGAATGAATGAATGAATGAATGAATGAATAATGTTTTAAGGCACATCAACAGCTTATGTCATTTAGCCAGCTTTATGACGATGTGGATAAACGTATATTGAATTATTACAGGCTGAAAAGTATTCAGATCAAGAAAAATAATAAAAAAAAATGAGTGAATGAATGCCAATAAATAGAAAATTTGTAATGAGTTAATGATAGTAAATGAATAATTTGTAATGTTTGTATCATGCCAGGTGATGACTTGAACCATTAAAGTAAAGGATTTAGTAAATTATCTCTCTAATTACTATCAACCCTTTACCAAACAACAATGACTTTTAACCACTTTGCTGCAGACGATTCTGGAAAACATTGTGGGAAAAGGAAGAAATTGCTCGTGACGAGCAATTTCTTCCTTTTCCCACAATGGATTCTACCCTATCAGAAAATTATTTTCCAATTCGATCACATTTTGAAATGTCGTCTGCAATCTCTTTCAATTATGGACAGTCAAAAATTTGGCTTTGGTGAAAGGTTAAGCCACAAAGACTGGCAATACTGGGTCAGCATGACTGTTTCCTTACCCTTTCCATCTCCACAAATTCCTCATCGAGAGCAGTTCCCTTGGCCCCACCAATCTTTTCACTCATGAACTGAAAAAAAGAAAATAGAGATGTTTAGATTCATCTATAGCAGGGCTCTTGTTCCTTCAATTGGGAAGAGGCCCAAGCCTGTTGAATTTGGGAAATTTTACCACAGAAATTGCTGAATTGGGAAGCCTAAAAGCTGGTATGACTGAGTTTTTGGATAAACTGCATGATTATAATGATATTCCAATTGGGAAGGTGCCTTTTATGGGAGTCTGTTATATAACACAAAAAAACCCTGTATAGGGGTGGCAAAAGCAATTCAAGGGTTCAGTGCAAGACTATAGTAAGTGCTTCATAAACATGAAGCACTTACTACAGTCTTGCACTAAACCTTCGAATTATCCGTATTTCATAGCTTATCTAAACACTTAAACCGACGAGTGAATATTAACTAAAATCTACTACATAACCATTACATGTATATGGACAAGTGCAGGAAAAGATTTGACATTTACGGAAAAGTAAATCAAAATCAGATTTCACCATCTCTTACCTATATGATGGTCTGGAGTCAAGATTCTTAAAAAATCTAGGAAAAGCTTGTATCGCATTGGTCTTAATCATAAATTCCCCAACAAAGAGGAAATAATGAAGATTAATGAAACATTGCCATGCAATTTCCAGGTTATTTTTTGGGGCTATTTTTCTGTTTTAGTATTACAATGTCAACAATTCTTTCAGTTATGATGCAATTCACATTTTATCATTGATAGAGAAAGACGCATTAATTAAAAGCCCATTATGAGACAGCTAACATCAATGTATAGAATACGGCAATTTAAGGTCAGCCAGATGTCCGGAAATTAAAATCTTCTGATGCCATGACCTGAATTCTGGTTGAGAGGGGCCTTTTGAGTTCAATTTTAGTACTCTAACAACTAGGTGACTGAAGTCTCCATTAATCCATTACCAAACAATAAAGACATTTAACCATTTTGTTGCAGATGACTCTGGGAAACATTGTGGGAAAAGGAGAAATTGCTCTAAACAAGCAATTTCTCCTTTTCCCACAATTTTTTCTGCCCTATCAGAAGATTACATGTATTTTTCAATTTTATTACATTTTGAAATGTCATCTGCAAACTCTTTCAATTTGGGACAGTCGAAATGTTGGCGTTTGGTAAAATGTTAATTCAATATTGGTTTGTACAAATGACATCATATTTAAATCAAGAGCCATTATACAGGCTACAAAGATTGTCCATCATGAAATACAGACATTTGCTAGCCAACAATGTCCCATTTTGTCACGAAATTTTCTAAATATCATCTTCAGCCGGAGTAGTTTGTGTGATCAGTATTTAGGAGAAGGTAAAGCTACAGCAACAGACCAAGTTATAGAATGATAAAAACACCCAGCAAGTTAGTGAAGACTAAGACACCTTCAATAACTTCAACAGTGGTGCAGAGGTAGAGTTCGATCCCCGGTAGGCGAGGCGAAAATTTCCGGGACAACTAACCCACTATCTGCAAGAGTACTGGTGTGATATCCAGGAAGCAGTCATTCAGAGCGAATTCAATAAGGTTCATTTTTCATTTTTCTAAGGATAAAAAGATTTTTATTTAATTATTATGTAGTATTATTTCATCACTTTTTGTAGTATACTTTGGCCCCTCATTTGAAATAAACATTGAACTGATAGAATCATCGCCTTCTCATTGAATAATTTCATTTTGCACTAGCCCGCCCCCCCCCACCACTTATATTTTCACCTATTTTTTCTCACCCTGTTATATGCCCCAAGGATACAATGGGCTTTGACATATTGCGTTCAAGCGTATATAAACGTTTCATGTGTATTTATATATACATACTTCTACATCATTTACTGAAACAATGTCAAACGACAAACAGTCTCACTGAAGTATGTTAACTCTCTTCCTGGGCGGCTCAGGTTACATTTTTTAATCATTAATGTATCCAGTAGTTGCAAGTAGACTTAACCAAAACCGCATGTTGAGTTTTCACTTGTAACAGTTTAAAATGAATTTATGCATACATTGTGCAATTTCTTTTTGCTGTGAAATTGTTGAGAGAAAGTAATTTGACGAACGAAGGCATTTAACCCTTTACCCAATGCCAAATTTTGGACTGTTCCAAAGTGAAAGAGTTTGCAGACGACATATCAAAATGTGATGAAATCTTCTGATAGGGCAAAAAACCTTGTGGGAAAAGGAAAAATTCCTCGTTAAGAGCAGTTTTTCCTTTCCCACAATGTTCTCCAGAGTCATTTGCAACAAACTGGTCATATGTCGTTATTGTTTGGTAATTGGTTAAAAAGTGGTTTGTGTTCAGACTTTTATTTTGATCATTGAAACTGGTGCAGCTGTCCATGATGTTATTCAGCATTGCTACTGTAACCCAATTCATAAAAAAAGCCTGATATTTGAGCCAATGAATTTCACCACTAACACTTAATGACCTAATTATTGTTAGCTGACCTGGTTTAGCAAAAGGTGATACTCTTTACAACCAACTTTCTTTTGAATGTTCCACATTTTGGAATTATTTTAAGAATGTGATGAGGAAACAATTCACTTATTCCTTAATTAATTCTCAATAGATCCTTTCTTTTGACTTCTTTAGAAATTTATCAATTGACAAAGCCAGGATAAAGAGTTTAAAACCAAGAATTATCCAAGGCCAGTATCCTAATTCAAACTTGCAACATGTTCTATGTGGAAAGATGTTGCCTCCTGGCTGACTAATTAAATGCTCAATGATTCTAGGCAGTTTGTGTCAATTTTGCTTTGGCTTGGGGTCTCTGTACATCAATTAGGAACTAGGCATTTTAAAATAGGTTGTATACGATAACCTTGATGAAAAAATTGATATAAAAGCAAAATATCCCAGTTTGCCATTGATAAGATTTGCATTCAACTTAATACATAAGTTATGCATCTTTTAATGCTCTACTTCATGACATGAGTAATAATAAATATTTACAAATTATACTCTCTCAGTTAGCTTCAATGTGTTTGGAAAGAATTACTTGTCACAAAAATTAAAAATAATCTAATTGTCTGGGGTGCAGTTGCCATTAAACTGTATTAAGAGAAATGTCTTTATTAAAATCATTTCAATGCATATCACTAAGTAGCTTTTCATTCAAACTGTTGTACAAGTAACAATTTGATATTTGAAATTTATGTCACCATTTCAAATTTCTCAGACCACCAAAAGGTTAAATCATAACTTAAGATCAGACATCATTATAAGTCATTGGAAAAAAAGTTCCTCATAATGAGGATATTTACCTTTTATTAAACTGTTATTACAATTTGTCAAACCAATTATACATTTTTCGTTTGGGCGATTTCACACAAAAAATTTGATTATAAATAATGTTGATTTTTGACAAATTTGGGGAAAAAAATGGAGTCAGATGATTGATGTAGTCTAAAAACTACCATATATGTTAAAGAACCTGATTTTACCAACAGGGAAACCATCTAAAAAAGTAATTCTCTCTTTCACGCACAAATAAACAAATTGGGCTATTTATCTACTATACAACTACCGAAAAGTAAATATGTACTAGGTCAAGTTATGAAACAATACATGCACCCAACCAAATGAACTCAATTGAAAGATCATTAAGTTCAGTTTCATACACACCTCTATCAGTTATAAATAGATAAAAGATAGATTGTTTCACAAAATTTCCATACAGGTATAAACATAAACAATGCACTGTAGTAATGATACAATATAATCACTATCTAAAGGTTTGTTGTTTTATAGTGTCACCCCTATTTAAAGGGTCAGCCAGTTTGGGCTTATGAGACACTTTTCACTGATTATACCAAGTATCTCCCAACTTCTATCACTATGCCAGATGCCAAACAGCTATAAGTGGGTAACCATTAGATTTAACTAGTTCGTGGCACAGCCATTTCGGAATAAGTCCCATGAGAACCATTCTCCGGACAAATGCCTCCCGTGGGGCTCCCTTCGACCTCCCCATCCCGAGGCGGACGTCTTAACCATTAGACTACAGTGACAGAGTACATGTACTCCATTTTTAATGCACAAGGAAACAAACTTGATACCCACATTTTTAGATATTAACCCTGCCTATTAATGTTTTATGATCTACTTGATAAGAATATATTGACCCCTTGACATTGATAAAAATCATGCAAAATAGAAAACAAAAGATATTTGATGACAGGATAGAACTTATTAATTAAAAACAAATCTGTTTTGTTTGGCAATTTTACACTGTTCTTAACAATGCTTTAGTCATGCCCATTTTATGACTCGGAACTTGCGTCCACTTGTATTGCTCATTATACAATAGTACTTTTGAATAACAAATTAACATCTGAGTCTCACAGTTTATAAGGCTTAATTCCTTAATCAGTGATACCTTGCATTATTGCATCTGCTGCAGCAAACCTTAGAAACCATTGTCACATTTATAGATAAATTTCTCCAACTGAGCAATTAAGTTGAAATTGCACCAACTAAGCAAGATAGAGCAATTTATCCTTTTGTCACAATGGTTTCTAAGTGTATATCATTTTGAAAATGTGCTTTCCACAAGTTATTTGATTGCTGTTTGTTGCAAAATTGTTACCAGCTTTAAACCAATCCTATGCAATGGTGATAATTTCATGTAACAAAAACAAATGATACTTTTCATACATAATCTATGTTATTCATTGTTGCTTTATTTTTGAGCAAGTCACACAATTCTTTGGTAGGAAATTGTTTATATATTTGATAAAAGAACAATTAAGTGAGAGGATAATGAAGAAATCAGTTAAAAATAAGGGTCTCTCATTATATTGCAATTAACACAGATGCATAACTGTGCTGTTTCCTTTTATGTCAGAAGTGTAAGCTGGGCTTTTCTATTATTGGATTTCTTATTATTTCTTTGTGTTGATTTATCTTTCAATCCAGACAGGAAAACACACTGAATCAACCCTTACCCTCAATTTGGCCTCAAATGTGACTGCTACAAATTATAAGAAAACGCAGATTGACAAATATGTCCTGTACAAATTTGAATATCCTATAAAATCATATTGTGAAGATAACAATTATTGTAACAAAATAACTTTTTGTTACTTCCAATCATTATCAAGCTTTGTTATACATATTTAAACAAGGGGTAAGTAGTAAAAGCTTCACAGATTAATAACAGGGGAATGCGAGAAAGAAAAACTAAGCTTGAAAAGTACTTTAACAAGCAGTGCTTTTAATTGGTGCAACTAAAAATGTGAGTCTATGATGAAAATGAGCAAGGTTTGGAAATGACAAAAAAAAGCTAAAAGATGTACAAGATATATAAAGATAAATAATATATTTGTCTTGATGGTTATTTATAAAATTGTCATGTTAAGTCCATTCAAATTGATATTTACATTTAGAAGATATAAAGGAAAAAAAGTTAGTAATGGAAATATAAGTATTTTATTTGCTTCTCTGATCAAATTATAGTTTTGAAATGACAGAAATTGACAAGGTTTTAATTGTTTGGCTATCAAAGACACACAAGTACATTCTGAACATCATGCTAAACCTTTGGTGTACGTTCACAACTGATAGATGAGTCTACTGATTTCAACAGCATCATCTTATCATCCATATCAATTCATACTTCATGAGGTTTTGGGACAACTTTTAAAAAAAAAAAAAGGCCCGAGTGGAAGAGATTAATTATGAATAGAACTTGTGATAGTTGAAATTTGAAACAACCAAATGAATGTTATGTAATGAAAGCCGTGTTTGTTGTCCTTATTTTACACATCTAGTTTGTGTAAGAGAAAACACTCATAAATGTTGTATGGATTAAAGATATTATAAAAAGCGGATATTTAATTGTTTAAGACATATAAATTTAACCGTTCAACCATCTCCTGTAAACCAGTGATGGAATCCCTCTTTCTATAATCTGTTCTACAACAATTTTATTACCAGCATCTTTCCTCTATCAATATGTTGTAGCTTAGTCAGAAGCATATCAGGAACACAGCTGTTCTGAGAGAATGGCATGGCTCATAACATTTTTAAACATGTCAAAGTCAGTGTATCACTACTTCTCAACTGTATTCAAGTAGAAAAGCGTTCAGTGTGCACAAATGGTGAAGTAGTGTCAGAAGCATGGAAACATTGTGGATCACTGTCATTTGGCTTTTCTACTATCAATAAAATGTATCACTGAGAGTGAGACTCCAACCCAACAATCGAATGCTTCAGTTCATTTATAACTTGATGTAGATTAATTTGTACCTGACATTAACATTGATAATACACAAATTCAGGTTGACAAATTGAGATCTATTTATACATGTCACACAAAACTGAACATTTCGAAACAAAATGTATGATTCAAACATTCTTAAACACCATTATAATTTTATGTAAAATTAATGTATTTCGACAGAACTTATCATAATAGAAATTAAAAAGTCAATTATGTACTCAAGCAAGCAGAACATTATTATCATATTAAAAGAATTTAGATTCCTTGAGGCGTTACATTAGACAACAGACTCAACCAAGCGACACAACCCAAATGTCATTAGCAATTTTTTGTTATTGATCAGATGGGTCTGTCAGTTGGCTGTTGAATTGAAGCGAATGTCGGTAAAAATTGAGAGAATAACCCAAATTCCCGATACCCACCTGATTAGCTTTGTTCACTTGTTTCTTCAACCCCGCGAACGACATTTCTATTTACTTTAAACTAGTTATAAATTCCGAATAAAATGAATCCTGTCCTGTCACGGAATCCTCCCACTACGGTGTTACCGTGAGAACATAAATTGTTGTGAGATTTACACACTTCAATGTTGTTATTTTTTTGGACGTGAACCCAGCGATTCAGATTAGTGCTTTTAAAATGTTCTTAAACGTCTTGCAGCGGACTTGCTTCAGACATTCTTTTGCATCGGTATGTTGTTTACATATTTGATTGCTGTAAAGTTCATGAATTTACATACTTGATAGAGATCTGAATTAACAATTTTAAGGAGAAGGTTTGACCTGGTTTCCAATGAAGCTCAAGACGAACATATTTTGGATTTTTCTTGATATTTATGTAAGGATGATAATACTTTTTGACATGTAATTCTACACTATTTGTTCTTAATCATATTATTAAGTTTTAATGCCCACTTGTTCCAAAAAGGCACGAGAGCTCTCTTTTTATAGAAAATTTGAAGTCCAAAATTTAACTTTCAGTTTCACTTTTTGTCCAAAGGCCTCGACTAGATGCTGTGGGTCTTAGTCAAAGCGATGACAGTTGATTGTTATGTGCAAATGTGTTGATTTTAATTCATATAATCTCTCTTATGACCATTATATTATTGTATCATAATCTTCTTCAAAAGATGTTTGGTCAAAATTAATGGCTTTCTGAAATAAGATCAATCACTTTGAATATAACTTGTGATCATTTGCTCTTGTATTTAATTTTAGTCTACACAATTTTTGTGTATCAGCTGCATTTCTGTTTTTAGATCTTTCTATATTGACATTCTTCTGAATTGCAAACATTTTAAGCTATATTAGCCTTCTAGGGGGATGTAACTGTGACCTCCACCGGTCTAAGGTCAAGGTCATTGAGTAGCCTTACCCTTGTGAAGAATGCTTACCCTCATTTATTTGAAAGAAAAAATGTTTGGACACGATACTTGTAAAAAGGGTTAACAATATCAGAGAAGTTATCTTGCCATTGTGCTCAATAAGCATTAGAAGATAACCATTAATAGAAATGGAAAGAAATTAATTAGGACCATTTCACTGATAACTTCATAACAAAAATATGTTTGGCTCAAATTAAAGCCATCAGAAGGGTTTCTGAATAGAGTGAATGATTTTTGGGTTGAAAAATACAGGTTTATAAAGTTCAATATTGAAATAAACAAAATACTGTAGATTATTTCCTAACTATTCTTCTACACAGTCGCCAAAATTAGATCATGAGATTAATATTTTCTTAATTAACTGCTTTTAATTTTAAAAGTTGAATTGTTACACAGTTCTTTATTTTGTAATTGGGATCTGATACAATATTTATGCTTTTATTTTCAGAGATGCTTGTTATCATCACAGCTTCACACAACCTCTGTGACCAATAAGGTTAGTAATGCATGATCAAATATGATTAATAAAAGGGAATTTGACAGTGCATAAAATTGTATTCAATTATTATCACTATCATTATTATTATTATTGTAGCTGAGCATTACCATTCTTATTAATATATCTATATCTTATTATCATTATTGATGAAACATTTTCTAGTTAGGGAATGTAGATCAATGTCTCAAACTGATGGCTCATTCCAACACTAATGTATGTCCTTTACCATGGTAGCTCTGTTAAGTCTTCCAATCACTTAGAGGGTAAAGAGATTTTCTACAAGGTACAACTGATAAATCTTGTAAGTCATTTGCTTTGACAGTCATGAATACAAGCATTATTTATTTGATTTCTTACCTTGATATTGGTCTCTATCTTTCTTTTGTTTATTGTATGCATTAATAAATAAATTAGCTCAATCAGTCAATTTATTAAAAAGTCTTCTCATGTACTGTCTTGATATTATGTTGCAGAACTGGAATTTGGGTAAAATTAACCATGTCGCCATAGCAACACCAGACTTGGACAAGGCTGCAACCATGTACAGAGATGTGTTGGGAGCTAAAGTCAGTGAAAAACAGGTCAGTTTTCTTTCCCATTACCTCATATCATAATCTTATAAAAAGGAGACTCCATGTCCCAGTAGTTAAAGTACAGAACATAACATGGCTCCTCTCAACGTGGGTTGGAATCCTGGTGACCACATTTGGATTTTGAGATGCAGTCTCCAGACTGACTGGAATGCCAATGGTTCTATCCTGCCTGACAAGTTTGGGTCTTCTCCTACCTTTATGTTTTGCCAATTGGAACATAACACTTAAAATGATGTTAATGCAGTGTAAAAACCATATCAATCGTTAATAAATTTAAAATAGGTGAACAAATCTGTTGATGGCCGTTTGGGCTACTCATCTCTAAACACCCTTTAGACAGGTAAAATCAAAATCAACATTCATATCTGTGTAGCAGTTTGAAATTAATGGTTTTACTAACTCAAAAACAATAAGAATTCGGAAAAAATAGTCAGGTAAATAAAAATGAAACCTTCAGCATCACTTTCTTGCTCTAAATAACTTGCATCAGACAATATACATGTTTAAGTCAATTATCAAATTGACATTGAAAGTATGTTCATAACTAACTGCCTTATTGGTTTAAAATAATTAAAATTAAAATCTTTTACAATGTCACCTATTGGAACAGAATTTGAGCTTTGTCTCTGTAAAGCAAAGTGTTAAGCATTCCTCTCTAACTCAAGATTACTGTCATTCATAACAAGTTCTGTATTTATTTTCAGGCTCTGCCAGAACATGGAGTATATGTCGTCTTTGTGCAGCTTGGGGAAACGAAAATAGAGGTAAGTTAAGTGTCATGAGCAATGCATAAAGAAATGTAAAATCTGATATCATTTTAACCCTGAGTGCAAGTCATGAAGACAGTGTTGATTAAGTGACAGAAGTTTTATGCATGGCAAGCCCCATACATGAAGATGGCTTGTGTACAATAACGTTTATCTCATCGTCAATGCTCTTGATTATCCCTTTACATCATAGTTGCTCCTTTTATTACATCTGGTCCAGAAGACATTAGGAACCACAGTGACAAAATAATAAATTATAAAGTCTAGCCACTATCTATATTCTTCCGTAAAACATTGTCACTTGAAATGAAAAAGATAAGGTCCAGGTGAAATTGTCTTAATCCCTTACTCCATAATACATAAACCTCATCAGTCTGTCTCATCTGTTGCAGAAACCTTGATGACACAAGAGATAACTTGCTCATGATGAGCAATTTATCCCTTTGTCACAATGCTTTCTATCCAATGCTATAAAGTTTTTTTTAACTTTAATTTCATTGTATGCTGTTGCCTTGAATTTGCAGTAGTCCCTCGTTTGGGTATTTGGTTAATATTGAATGAATGATGTATTAAGGTGCATCGACAGCCAAGGTTATTTAGCATGCTGGTTAATATTAAATACATAGGATATTGTAATTCTCAATTATTTTCTAAACTATTTTCAGCTTCTACATCCCCTGGGAGACAAAAGTCCAATACAAAACTTCTTGGATAAGAACAAGAGTGGAGGAATGCATCATATATGCTTAGAGGTTTGTACATTTCACTTATCTGTAGGGATCTGCGAGCGGCCTCTTTGACTTAGTGGTTAATTCTTTACTACCTGCAAACAATTTTTTTTTACTTGAAGAGGACTTTAAAAAAGCTTTGTAAATATTTGAAAAAGCTTTCAGTTCTGCTGTTGTGATAATATGAATAGGTTGAAAAAGCATTGTGGCAAAAGGAGAGATTGCTTGTGACAAGCAATTTTTCCTTTTGCCAAAATGCTTTTTGAAAGTCATCTGCTGCATTCTGCTTGGTTCAAAATCTGGTAACAGCATTTTGATTTTCATGGAAGGATGTTTCCTGGATGATTTAAGGAATTTCGATGGTTTAACCAGGCTGACCAGCCCTGTGAAGTATTGGGGTCTGCCACTATCATTATGGGCAGGTCATTGAAACATTATTGAAATGATATTAATACAGTAAAACCAATATGAAATAAGAAAAAAAAGTCTGTCTAGAGGTGTTAATAAATCAGTGTGTCTTATTCAAAGTAAAATTTGTAAATATACCTTAGAAAGAAACAAACTGACACTTGACATGTATGGTTTTAAATTGAAAGACATTGAGTCGATTAGAATATGTGTGGGAACATCTAGACTATAATGATGAAAGTAAGGTGTGATTTCTCTGGAGATAGGTTTAAAATATTTTAAAACATTCAATGACTCATACATTTGCTTATTTTGGTGAGGTTTTTTGTAAAGTTTAATTAGCAAGGGAGATAATTTCAAAATTTCCTCTCACATCAAACTAACAAAAATATTTTTTATCTCCCTTACTTATAAATAACAGAACAACCCTATTAATTGCTTTTCAAACATTAATTCACTTGTTTATACAGGTAGACAATATAAAAGAAGCCATGAAGGACCTTAAAGAAAAGGGAGTCAGACTGTTAAGCGCAGAGCCCAAAATTGGAGCCCATGGTAAACCTGTGGTATTTCTACACCCCAAGGATTGTGATGGTGTGCTTACAGAGCTAGAACAAGTGTGAACATTTATAAACATAGGATATAGTACAATGCCCAATCCTCACTGATAGTAGGCTACTGATTGTTTCTCTGATTTGATTAGTTGTTATGGGGGTAACAGATTGATTTAACTGATTCGATAAGTTGTTAGAGTAAACATACTTTTATTCAATTAACTGATGAATAAGGGTGGGATCACAAGTTCTACAACTTAGATGCGGTCCTTCCCCATACAAAATAGTCATTACAACAAAATAAGATATGTAGTTGTTATGGATGTGTTTGAATGCCCTTTGCATTAGATGGCTATTGATTTAATTGTTTTACTCAGTGAGGATGTTCTCGAATTCATGTGCATAATATCATCTATGAATCTTTGAGATGAACACTTTTGCGAACCATTATGAGCAAATATTTTTGATAATGATTTCAAAATTTAGTTGTAGTTTAGGTTTCAAATGAGATTTTTTTTTTATCCCCATTGTTATTTCATGCCCTTAATTGCAAATATGCTGAAATGACTTTTGTCATAATTTTGCATTGGGCAATATACCCAGTGAGACATTTAGTTTCTGTCTTTTTTGCCCTCTTTCTTACCATTGATCCGGTGTTGTATGTGCTGTCATTTTACTCAGTTAAGTCTAATATTTGTGAACTACCTACTTTGAATTTGTTATATGCTTTTTATGTTTATCATATCGCATAGTTGTAATAAAGTGATAAGTATACTTGCACTCTTGATTTTGACCTTCTAAAAATTAAAAAAAGTAAATTTTGAAAAAAAGATCCTGTTCTTAGTGGCATTTACAATGACACTTTTATACCGGAAAGCAGTCAGTTGCTTTAAAAGAATGTTTTATGGTACTTGCTGGGGGAAGACCAAGTTACATTAAGAGGTACTCCACCTACAATAGCATTGCTTGTCAAAGGCTGTGTAAAACTCCCGTAAACTAAGTTTCAGCGTGATATCTGCATATTTGAAAAAATTAAAAGAATTCATTAGAGCCTTCTGCCAATTCTTTCATCATTAAATCAATTGTTTGGAAGGTATACTTCTGCTTGACATCTTAATCCAAGTTGGCATCTGAGTTTACCACTCATTGAAAATGTCTGCATACTATTTCATTCATGGAATCTTTTGATGTAGGGTATACCTTCTTTAGTGTGACATGTTTTTATGTACAAGTGCAAAAACAGTAACTTGCTTAAAAGTAATATTGAGCAATGCTTTTATTGAAATACCTGAGTCATAAAGAGAAGTTACCTTCCTAATGACACAAGTGATTAGATTTTTACCTTTAGTCAAATTTTTTTTCAGTATTATTATGTTATGCTTATTTGTCAACGGTTACTTAAACTGCCTACAAGGCCTGTCAAGACAAAAGACAAGCAGAACCATCAGCATTGGTAAATGAACAGGGATACTTCCTCTAATTAAAATTTTACCCTAAGAAAACTTGGTTAAACCCATACAAAGAGAGGCTTAAGTGCTCAAGGAACACAGCCAAAGAGCCCCCTCCTCCACATGACATAAATGAAGTATGATTGAAAATCAATGCTAACCCAAATCAAACCCCTTCCATTTACCTTTTGATGATACAGCTCTGTCTTGTCTTGCTCATTATCAAAGGTCCCTTTCTTTGGTGTTAGATAAATTGACATATCAGCTCAAGCTATTTGAGGGAAGAAAGCAGCAGTTAACCTGTGTGAAGAAATAAAAAGAAGTAGGAAAAGTCTATTACCAAACAATAACGACATTTGACCAGTTTGTTGCAGACGACTCTGGAAAACTTAACAAGCAATTTCTCCCGTTTTGTGCCCTTTCAGAAGAATCGGCGTTTGGTAAAGGGTTAAAAGACGATTGAACAAATTAAGTCAGATAACCTCTTTGTAACTTGACGTAAAATTGTAAAATTGATTAAACTCAATGAGGAAATGTTGGTCACATTACAGTACAAAGTTTGAATGGAACTCAATCAGTAACTATGGGGACCAGAAACTAAGGGGAGTCAATGACAAGTCCCTGCACATTTTCATTTATTGCAGTAGTGCTTTATTAAAATGCTTTAATGTAATCATAAAAAGACAAAACAATAGAAGCAAACGAAATACAACAATACCTCTTCTGACTATACAATTTAAACGGTTTGACTAAAACCCATTACCCCTACAACTGGTCTTGCTACTGGTCCAAATCTATTGGTAACATCCACCAAACAACCAAAACAATTCTATGCATCTGCCGGGGAAGGGAGCTTTTGAAACCATTGTAAGAAAAGGTTAAATATTTCCTTATATTTATTTATCTCTTTCCATCAATAATTTTTAAAATAGCAGAGGAATACTTTCCAAAGTTTTCTATAAAATCTTTTTCAAAGTCATGAAATAGAATAAACTCCCTTGTTATGTGAACATGTAACATCCTTGTTACATGAACATATGATATTGATTTGCAATTCAAAATTGAAGAAGGAAACAGTAATTTTGCAGGATACTTTTTCTACTCTACCGATGACTTAAAGCGAGTATAATTAAAGACAAACGATAAGATTTGATTTAACACAATAACATAGGAAGGAATTGTCCGTTTACAATCACAATAATTTTTCGGGGTAATGGGTCAGAGACACGGTACAAATAATCGTCTATGGCTGCCAAATAGGGCTTCTCTTCAAAGAACTAACTCGGTCATTCTATGTCAACAATTCACGTATTCATACTCGTTTATCACAGGGGGAGGGGAAACGGTCATAACTCCTTACAATACAGCTCTTCGATCAGAAAATACAGATAAGAGTCTTAACCCTTTCCCAAACAATAACGACATTTGACCACTTTGTTGCAGACGTAACGAGCAATTTTTCCTTTTCCACAAGGTTTTCTGCTCTGAAGAATATTTTTGAATTTCATCACATTTTGAAATGTCGTCTGCAAACTGGGACATTCGAAAATCTGTTGTTTGGGAAAAGGTTAAAGATGCTTGTTCCCAGACGAGAAAATTTGAAAGTCAAAATAAAGTTCCTCTGAAACAATACAGTTTTGTATTGTTGTTTGGTATACAATTAAAAGAAGCTGTTGAAAGCATATCTTATCTAGGCAGCGTTCATTTATCTAAGTATGTATAGTTAATATGCAAAAGAGCTAAAAAGCATTGTCAAGCTTTTGGATTAAAATACATGTTAATTCACTGTATACACACTTTAAAAAGAATATAAAACTATCTGATTTTGCTTCCAATGACTATTCTTCAATGTGTATCATATAACAGAACTGATTTTTTGCAGTTTTAAACAAAAAGATTATTTTAACACCTTAATTTCTTCATATCTGTGAACAAGCACCCTTTAAAACACTATATTGTGGGTTCTCATTAGACTTGTTTAATACACACCTTGATCATAAGCCTGTTTTGTTTGTGAGAAAGATTGCATACAAACCTTTGAAAGACAGGTACCAGGGTACTGTTTTACTAAACATTTTATGCTTTAGATTTGCATACATTCAGAACCTTCCCTCTTATATCAATATTGGGCTAAGTTATATTACAAAGTTTCACATCATTGAAATGGTCTATTCGAGACATTTCCAATAACGTGTCACATTGCAATACTCTACTTTCTTTTATGATACTATCTGTGCTTATAAGTTTTGATATCCTCAAATATTTTTATTAAGTCGCTTACTAAAACAGTACCCTGGGCTCCAGTTAATAGGGTATTTCCTTCATCTTTACTTCTTCACTGAATTTCATTCCTTGGTTCAAATTATATTCGTCTAAATAAGATGATACTTATGGATACCAGCAAATTAAGATAGATAAGTTTTAAAATTACTCTGTACAAAAGGCGGTTATATGCCCCCAAAATATTATTCTTTAACATTGAATCGGTTCCAAAAACCTTAAATCTTCAGTTCTTTATCCTGAAAAGGCATGATTTCAATAGCATTATAGAGAAAAAAAGTGTCAGAATCCACATTGGCATTCTCGCTCGGCTGTAAAAGAGAAATAATTAATTTTTAGTTTATGCAGGCTTAAAACCCTATTTCAGCATTTCTTCGTTGATAATATGGCTTTCTTTGATTCATCAGTTCTAGGCTAGTGCTCTGACCTGTCTTGCCAAAGGACATTCCCACAAAACCAGAGGTACCGATGGCCCTCGAAAATAGAAACTCCAATTTCTAAGACCACCAACTTAACCACTGGGCTGCATTAAACTTAATAATAAATATAAATTGATATCTTGGTCTTAAGCATGATTCATGTAAAAAGTAACAATTTGAAATATTTTTAGAACAGTTTTACAATTTGTATCTTCATAAAATTATACCTTTTTATCAAGATTTTACACTTTCATATACAATAAACTTAAATCCTTTCATGTGAACATACACATTTAAAAGATACACTTTTGGTTAAAAATTATGCGAGTACAGAGAACTAAAAATACACAAATTAAACAGTTTTTTAATTATCTAAAAGGTCAACAGTAGACACAATTTAAAATCTACGAAGGAAAAAGTAAACTTTTCCTTTAAAAAAACAAAGGTTTTTATCCTTTCAAAGTGATATCTTTCAATTCTAAGCTTTCACTGTCAATCTGCCCATCCAGTTTATATAGTGTAATGGTTAAATAATATTTGTTAAAGGTCTTCTTTAACTTCGTTTTCTTAAGCTTTGCTGTTCAAAATGTGTCTAAGCATTTTTTTCCCAAGAAAGGTTCTTTCTAAAGTCTTTTAGTATTTCTGCTGCAGATTAGCATGTAAGCATATGTATTGTTCAATAAAATGAGCACACTCATTCAACTTAACATTTACTTACAAAGAGACTCCCATACTCAATTGTTCCAGGCTTAAACATTTACTAACATATTCATCCAACTATTCCAAATTTACACATTTACTCACAAATACTCAAACATATTCATCCAATCATTCCAAACTTACACATTTACTCACGAATTGTCAGAAAGATTTATTCAATATTTAAAATTTGTAACACATTTACTTACATATAGTCTAACAGATCTATACATAAACTGTCAGCCTAATTACAGAACACAATGTTAAAGGGGGAGAGGGGAATAACTGTGATCAACATATATTTATCAAAAACAAAACAGAAAGATTGCAAAAAAATCAAAGAACATAAATTATGCAAATGCTTAAAATGATTTGCTTTTTTCCTTAAGAATTGTTGATATCTCTTTTCTTAATTAACAATGATATAACATTATGACTCTGAACAAATCTATGCACAATAATAACAACAACAACAATGATAATAATGTTAGTAATAGACATTTATGCATAAAAATAAATATATTATGTACATAGTAATCCAAATTAACTTGAGTATTTACATTATTTACAAACTGTAACAAACAAAACTGTCTCTCCTCACAAGTCTTATGTGGATGTCCTTGGAAATTCTTGCAGTAACAGTAGAAAATATTCAGAAAAGCAATTTTGTGTTTTGCCCATCACAATTTTCAACCCTACATCCCACCAATTCAATTTTCAATTCAATTACCAACTACAAATGTTTTCAATCTTGGTCAATAAGAACTTGCTTGGATATAACTAAATCACAATTGATCCCAATAAAGAAATCTGGCCGCATACTTTTGTGATCACAAAAAAGTGGAGAGAATCCACTGACTATTTCTTTTCAATTTCCAATCATTTTTAAGAAAAAACCGTGGTAACTGCTTTTAATTACAATTTATAAAATGGTATTCATGATCCAAGTTTGACAGCGTGGCCTTGCATGAATTCATTTTGCACAATCTGTTTTCAAAATAAAATAAGCCAGTATATGCAACAGCACTATCAAATAGCATTTAGTATTTCAATTCATTGTTTTCCATATAATGATAATCAAAAGCGGTTTTCTAGCCCGTAGTATAAATGGCATATGGTATCTGGAATTGTATTTTTTGCTACAATATAGGAAATGAATTAAAGTGGTTTTGAAACAGCTTGAACAAAGATTTTCTGGTATTTCAATTTAAGGTTTTCAATAACATATCTATTTCAATTGGTTATGTATCTTTTACAATTAAATGGCATAAGGCATTTCAATTTTTGACTTTCCATGCAAATGCAATTAAAAGAGTCTTTTAGACCTGCAATTAAATCTGGGACTAGGTTGGTCTCTGGTACATTAAAAAATTCCAACTTGTATTGGATAGCCAACATTTTTCAAGTACAACCACACAAAATTTGCAGCAGTATCAGATGATACTCAAACATTTTTGCAAAATTTCATAAGAAAATGTTTCCAAACGATTCCATGTGCACGACTACATTGATCAGATAAAGTAGTATGCAAACATATTTTAAAGAAAAGCATTTGGTTTTTCAGTTGATGGTTTTCCACTACATTTATTACTAACAATGGTTTTCATACATGTAACAAAAAATATGTTTCGATTTATGGTTTTCCTCTACACTTGTTACTAACATTGGTTTTCATACATCCCCTTTAACCTCCCAGTAAGAAGTCTAAAAATAGACCAAGCGTCTAGGTGATCCCAGATCATCACTACTAATCCCAGTCTCTAGACGCTATATCCGGCAGTTAAATTTTCTGCGACCTTGCAGCAAGACATGTTTTTTATTGTTCCGTAAGTGCTTGGATATTATGGCTGAAGTGTAGGACAAAGAAAATTCTGACCACGGGTCAGGTACTACTGTGACGAAAGCGTGAAAGAAGAAGGCATCAAGAACAAGTAAGTCGACGACTCGTACTTCGAAGGATGACATGGCAGTAGACTTAGAGGAAAAATTAAGCGCCAAATTCGAGGAGCTTTTCTCTTCACTGGCAGAATAAATGGACAAATTGTCTTCGTTATTGCTGAATAATTCCAAAAGAGATATGCCGCAGCTTGGGGGCGATTTTCTACCGGATCCAAAGGTCACAACCAAGGCAAATTGTGCTGCTCGCAGACCTCCTTTGTTGCCGATTCAGAATAGTTTGAATGTGGAGTATGGGCTTCAAAATGAAGAAATAGATGGTGACGCCCTTTCCTTGAGATTTACTGACTCAGAGAGAAGGAACAGCGGAATTCTCAATGACTCAGATATGAATTCTGTCATATCTTCTCACTCACCTTCTTTGAGCAGAAACTAGAAAAATGTTACCGACACGAGATTCAGCAGATATATGGCTGTCTGCGAGGAAGTAGTGAATAAGTCTCTGCTAAATATGTTTGGAGAGGATGCCCAAACAAAGGCACAAAAATCTGCTGTTGGGATAATTCTTAATGATGCACAGAAAAATATTTTATCTCAATCCTATGGAATTGCAAACCCAGAAAAGCTTTCTAGTTATAAGGAAAGCTATAGATATGGTTTTCCTGTACATGAAACTTGTGAGGACTGGTTCAAGGTACCTCAACTTGATGACACAGTAGAATCACTCCTGATTAAGAAATTCGGGCACAAAGCAGCTTTTGAATCAAATCATTCAAAGGCTTTCCAAAACATAAAACATTTAGTGGTTCTCAGACTTCCATAAAAGAATACTGTGTCTTTTGTATAAGAATGGCAATGAACATTTCAATTTATCGTTATAATATATAAAGATTCTCTGTGTGCAAACAGTGCATGTTTTGAAACCACAAGCTATTGATTGATAACATTAATTAATGCAACCAATACATGTTTAGGGTACAAAATAAAAACAAAATATGCCAAGGTTTGGTTGGTTTTGTAAATATAAATCATGAGAAATACTTGTCCTCTAGCAAAAAGTTTGTAATGAACGACTAAGTTTAAATAAGACATAAGTGATGAAAATGAACTGATTTGGAATCTGCAAATGAAAGTATTTTGCTTTTGCCTCAATTATCATTGTTCCTTTAAAGATATGTATAAAATATGGTCACATCCTTACTAGCAATTTGGTCCCAGTGTTTGATATCTAAAGATAATCTAAAAGATTTACTTGTAATACTATGTAAGACAAGATGGTCATATGTAGAAACTTGGTCCCTCATAAATATGGCATACAAATTTCTTCAACCTTTTACTTCATGATACCTCATTTGCCATGGAAAACTTAAAAAAATCAATGTGACTAAAGGAGAAATTGCTTGTGACAAGCATTTTCTCCTTTATTATATTTTATATAAAATCACACAAAAATATATCTTTAACTTCACAATTGTCATGCATTATCATGAAAACAACATGTGGCTTTGTGAACAAGCCATTGTAATAAAAGAATAAATTGTTCATTCATTTCGTTACCCTTGTTTCTCAAGTCTTCTGAAGCATATTCACTAAACCAAGACATCATGGAGTAAGGGATTAATTTGGTAAACTTATTGTATGATACTTAATCAATTTAACTCGACTTAACTATGATTAGATATAGTATGTGTATGCTAATACATGTACATGGCAATGACATGTTAAATATTGTGCTAATACATTGTTTGAGCTTTTACTTGGTAAAAAGTTTAGATGTGGGGATAGAATTATTAATAGAGATATCAAATGGCAGTGTTTATCATATCCATTGAAAAACAGCTATTCCAGCATGCAACTTGGTTCTGAAAGATATATGGTTAACAGTTCAATGCAAGACTTAAGCAAGCGCTTTACAAAGGTAAAAGGGCTGACTAAAGCATTGAACCCTTGACATCTCATTTTATGTATAAAACAATCAACGTATTTACTATCGAAGAGAACTTGCAGCAGAATAGCTAAAAAAAGTTTCTCAAATATGACAAAAGAAATAGAATATGACTTAATTTATGTTATTAGTAATTAATAAGTAATTAGTCCATGTGAGTATTGTGTTTAAAAGCAGTAATTTTCTTGTTACAAGGCTTTTAAAAAATTCAAAAAGCAGTATTCACATGTATACAACTTGTCAAAAATAACAATGTTACAGATGTTAGCCATTGGTACAGGTGTAGTTTAAACTTAAAAACAATCAGTTTAAACTTATTCATTTTACATCAATTGTGAAACAAGTTCTTACAACTTAGATAAATCACTCTCGATTCTGCTTCCTGGATACATGACCAGTACTGCACCAAATGTTGATTAATGAAAGGTCGCAAAGCAGATCCCATTACTCACAGGATTCAGACCCACAACCCTCGTGTCTTGAAGCCGATGCTCTACCCTTAGACCATTGTCCTCGACAAACAATAACAATAAACAGTTAAAAACAATTGCGGGAACAGAAGAAATACCACATTTCCTTAAACCTTCTGTCAAAATATTTTGACCACTCAAGCTATCCAAATCCATGCAAACATTTAAGGTCCACATTACTATTACATATCCTATTCCCTATGCTACAACAATTTCTTTATATTTAAGAAGGAGCAAAGGGGTTTAAAAAACAAATGAATATATATACTTAGGGGCACAATAGGTGTTTCAAAATACTTTAAAACTCTACAGGCGTTAATGGAATCCTCACTTAACCCTTATAGTGCTAGAATCAACTTCATGCTTATGCAAACAGGTTAGGTCCAGGCCAGCCACCAAGTAAATTGGCGGCTGGCCTGTGATGTAACCTGTTTGCTACTCTGAGTATCATTCCTCATTAGAATTAAGCAGATATTTAAGGTTTTGGAAAGCAGACTACACAATAATCTATTTTTTGAAAATTATTCAGCATTCAAAGGATTAATCTCCCTCTCTCTATCTAATCTTAATTTTCCTATCTTGTTTATTGTCTAGCAGCTTGTCATACCCGTATGATGAGATTCATAATCAAAACAACCGTGACCTTAACATTTCGTCTACAGCACTGGAAGAATTGAGCTACTATCTAGCATGAGTGTTTGCGTTGTCAAGTATTGAGACCGGTCGAGGCGACCGACAGACGAGACAACTTTGGTTCGATCTCCAGCGACGCTTTGTAGGTCTGTTCGTCATCCAAAAGTCGCGTTGTATCAAGCAAGTAATTGGTTACCTGAAATAAAGAGACATTTCATCAGACTGAAAACCCATTTCAATCCTTTCCTTCTCTTATGTTGGTGTACATGTACCTGCCTCTGGCATGTGAAAAATGAATTGATATAAACGGAGAAAATGCTTGTAAAGTTTCAAAGGTTTTGTTCATGATATCTCCTTTGTCTGAATGTGGTTTTACAACTTTCAGTCATGTTACAGATTTCCTGGATTTACCAGTACTACCCTAGGACTTCAGATTTTGCTAGACTAGGCTAGGACTTTGAATTTTCTTGCCAAAGGAAACTCCCATGCAGCAATCGGTATCGGCAGGGCTCAAATGCTGTAAGCCCGAGTTCAAAGTTCATCATCTTCACCACTGGGTTATGAAGGACCCTTTGGCAACAAATCAAGAAACACACAATGGCCCTCCTTAACCCATTACCAAACAATAACAACATTTAACCACTTTGTTGCAGAAGACTCTGGAAAACATTGTGAAAAAAGGAGAAATTGCTCTTAGTGAGCAATTTTTCCTTTTCCCACAATGTTTTCTACTCTATCAGAAGACTATTTTCAAATTTCATCACAGTTTGAAATGTTGTCTGTAAACTCCTCCGATTGGGGACAGTCAAAAAATTTGGCGGTTGGTAAAGGGTTAATAAATATAAATCTATTAACTCTAACACTATTTCTATTCTCTCTTTTAAACCATTATCCTAAAGGTATACAGATATAACAATAACTTCATCGTGGCCACTCACCCTTGGATGGTGTTCTATTCTATATGCGGTCTGCTGGAACAGTCGTATCTCTCGAATAACATGGGCAATCTGAAAAGAAATCGTGGTCAAATTAAAGGAAAACTTTCACTTTGGCTTTTAGAGACTCTTTACCAAACTCCTCTTCTGGGTAAATTTTCCCTATATAAAATTAAAAATAATTAGATCAAATTGAGAAAAATACCCTTCAAAAATAGCATATCTGAAGGTTTTTTATGAGTTAAACATCACATCAACATCTTTTCAATTATTTTGGGAAGCCCAGTCCATCACAGTTACTAGCTTAACTGTCATTTAGGCAGATAAAACAGAAAGAACCAACAGCATTCTATAAATCAAGTGGTAGGCCACCTCTCGTAAAAGTTCAATTGTAGTGCCTCCTGATTTGAATCCATACGGGTGGAAAAAAGAATAAACCATTTCACTGCCAAAAATACAAACCATTCTCATCTTGGAGAAGTTGACCAGGTCCTCTTCTGTAAAGTCGGGTGTTCCCTCTTCGATAAACGACAAGTCTGTTAAATACATCCCTAGATATGGTATACACGGAGGGTCACACCTACAATAGCATGGTCAGATCATTATTTCAAAATGTTCACTCATTTTTGATTTAATGCATAGTCCTAAGGAAAAGAAGCAGCAGATGGCATTTATTAAGTATGAAAGTTGAAATTTCTCTTCACCAGCAACCTCTGCCATAGTGCTTCTTTTTTCTCCAACTCTGAGCTTCAGTAACAATTACTCCTGTTTTCAGCAACCACTTTAAAACAGTATTTGATCTGTTGCTTAATCCAAGCCTTTCTTAATACAGGACGCCACTCATTCAGAAAGCTCCAGTAGGAGCTTTCTGAATGAGTGGCGTCTGTATTAAACCATAGGTCGTCTTATACACCACAAGACTTGTCTCCTTTAACTGCGGTCATTTAGACCAAGATACCAGTAGACTGCATATTTACTTAGTAAATAAAAAGAAAAATATTAACCTATTTGATTAATAGTGTGTATTTTTATTTATTTCATACATCTTCTGCTTTGGAATGAAGGAATGGGTTAGCCTATCCATTGATAAATGCAAAGTAACATACTTCACAAGACGGACATTATTGAGTACCTGATTAAACATTTTCCTTGTCTTACATGAGTTTTACATCACATCAACATCAATTCAGTTAAGCTGCATTGCCTGCTACATAATTATGGAGGAAGACCCAGAACTTGACTCTGCTACTCAAGCTGAGTAGAACCATCAGCATTCTGTTAGTCAACCAGGAAACTCTCAAGAAAATGCCTTTTTGAACCCACTCTAAGAGGGATCGTGTGATTTTAAGTGCTCTACTTTAACCACTAAACAATGGAGGCCCTTCTTATTCAACAAATAGATGTAAGAGCTGTACGAGTCTATAAATCATTAACCCTTATAGTGCAGGAACCAACTTTTGCTTACGCAAACAGGTTAGGTCAAGACCATCCGCAAAGTAAATTGGCAGCTGGCCTGTGATCTAACCTGTTTGCTTCTCTGAGTATCTTTTCTCATAAAAATTTAGCAGGTATTTAAGATTTTGGAAGGCAGACGTCAAAAGAATCTATATTTAGAAGATTATCCAGCATTCTAAGGATTAATAAACCCTGATTACCTATGCAGTGCATCCCTCATGTTTTTGAATCTTCCATCTGAAGATACAAGTGTCTGGAGTCTCTCTATCATTTGTTTGGTCTGCAAAATAGTAAGTATAAAGGTTGATGAGTTTGTTTTAAAGTTGCTTGTTCACAGATTAGAAAATTTGATAGTCAAAATAAAAAGTTGTTTGACCCTTTACCAAACGCCAACTTTTCGACTGTCCCAAATTGAAAGAGTTTGCAGACGACATTTCAAAATGTGATGGAATTGAAAAACAATCTTCTGCTAGGGCAGAAAGCATTGTGGGAAAAGGTGAAATTGCTCGTTAAGAGCAATTTCTCTTTTCCCACAATGTTTTCCTGAGTTGTCTGCAACAAACTGGTCAAATGTCGTTTTTGTTTGGTAATGGGTTAAAGAATACAGTTTTGTAATGTTGTTTAAAATACAATTTAACAGCCATTTAAAGGATGATAAATTCAGAAACCATCAACATCTTTAAGCATGTACAGTCTATATGCAGTAGATCTTAAAGCTGTTGCAACACTTTAGGATCTAAAAACACATTAATTCATTCTTTACAGGCATAAGACACTTTAGATACAAACTGACTTTTCTTCCAATATAGTTTCTTCAGTGTGCTTTATGCAACAGTACAGCTGTACATACTATAATTTTAGAGAAATTAAGTTTTAACTCAAAATCTTTGTTTTCAAAAAATACGAAAGAACTCAAAGGTATGAAGAACCAAAAACACCACTACCTGCTTGGACAACTTTTCCCACGTCTTTTTCAGGCGATACACGGAGCTGTTGACAAAAGCCGCACATATCTGTAACACACCATTGTAATTATGCATGCACCGACATATATCTGCTATGGCTGCCCACTTCTCTATACAGGCAACCCGATCTTGAACGTTGGTTCGACTCACTATTTCTGACACCACTAGTCGACTGACCTGAAATAATACAACACATCATATATATATTTTTCTACAGAAACATTCACATTTCTTTTATGGGTTTTTGACATCATTTAACACAGTTTCTTTTTTCATTGTGTTAAATATAACTCATTTCCTCAAATCAAATTGAAGTTTGACTCTAACCAAAAGTAAATACCTGTTAAACGATAAAAATTATAAAGCATTAAAAAGAACATGATCTTTGTAACTTTTCGAAAAGTAACTGTTACGCGCAAGCTTATCCAGGAAGTCTTGGCTGAGATTAGGGCTTGTTAAGCAGGGTGGAATCATTGGCAATCCATATGTTATCTATGAAAATACTTCTCATAAAAATCCAAACACCATTACTGTTATGTTAACACACCAAGAGAGGGGCCATGTGATTTCAAGTTCCATAAGCTAACAATAGGCTACAGAGGCTCCATTTTAATTCTATGGTTCTTAAACCTTATAGTGCTGAAACAGACTTCATGCTTTTGCAAACCGGTTAGACCCAGGCCAGCTGCCAAGTTAATTGGTGGCTGGCCTGTGATCTAACCTGTTTGCTACTCTGAGTATCTTTCCTCAACAAAATTAAGCAGATATTTAAGGTTTTGGAAAGCAGATGACACAAAATTAAGCAGATATTTAAGGTTTTGGAAAGCAGACGACACAAAAATCTATTTTTAGAAAAATACCCAGCATTGTTTGTGTTAAGAAATTTTTTCCAAGAAGTATGACACATACATGGGTGAGTCGAAGAATTTCAAAAACCTGAAATCTGTAAATTATTATCCTGAAAAGGCAAGTTTGCTAGAGGACTATACAGGGACAAAAAGTCTCAAAAACCTGAAATTCAGGAATAATCCTGAACACTTTCATCCATGCACATACCTCATTAAACCTCTTGCTGACCAACAACACATTGGGAGCTTTGTGCGCCTTTTCTGGTTTCATCCATGCCTGACAAAGTAACTCTCTGAAATATCACAGAAAAAAGATAAATGTTCATATTCAACTTCAAGGCGAGTCACATGACCAGACATAATAAAATACAAAAATAAGATTGATTTTCATTGATTAATCAAATAATTAGAGTGAATGAAAAAATGTGACCAAGGGCACAGTCTGTTGTTAAGCATTGAAAGGTCAAGAAAAAAAGATTTATCTTTTTGTAAAGATTTATCTTTTTGTAGGCAATACCAACACTACCATAATGTTCTTTGGTTTTAACTTTACCTAAAGGTCCTTGAGTTTCACAAACCTGCTGCAGACGACTTTCAATTTGCAGGATCTTGCGCTTTGGCCCTTCTCAATTTTCAGCAATCCTAAATTATCTATTCTATCAAAAGAATTTCATCAAATTCTAATCGACACCTGCTAACTATCTCAATTTGTTTTTCACACTTGACATCTTTGTTTGGTATTTATTTATAAGGGTTTGAATTATCATCATCATTTCAGTTATGTTGCCATGCCCGACTCTTAATGATGGAGGAAAACACTATACTCAACTGCCTATAAGGGTTGGTCAAGCCAGGTAGAACCATTGGCATTCCCTAAATCAGTTGGAAGACTGCCTCTCATTAAAATCCAAATACCATCTCAGGAATTTGAATCTAGAAATTTGGCAGAGGGGCCATGTGATTTCAAGTTCTGTACTCTTAAAACTAGGCCTCAGAGGCCCCTTTCTGTTTGTTAAAAAGATTAATATTGTCTGTGGCATCAAACTACTGAGTACAGTACAAGCGTTTCCTTACAACCTATTAATGTGATCAGATTGTTACTTACTCGCTCCGTATGGACATGAAGATTTGGTGATCCAGGAATGTAAGTTGTTCCGATATGTCTAAGGCAGAGAGAGTGTCCAAAGTGTCTTTGGAGGGTATCTACAACAAAAAACATGTTATAGTTCAGAAGTGAACATACAAACAACTTATAGAATTGCAATGAATGAAAAGTGTGTGAGTCGATTTTGTATACCTAATGCTTTACCATTAAAACTTTTCGGGTGATTTAAATAGAAACAATGCGAGAGATACATGCGTGTATACAAAGGAAACAAAGAAGTTCATGAGTAAGTGATAATAATTGTTTTAAATGTGTACATAAAGTAAGACGCCCTAGGTATGGCGAAAAGCATGGGTACATGAGATAATTTAAACTTCAGGCATATATGGACGCAGGATCTTGCTTCAAGTTCAACCCTGCAGTTGCTCTACTTAATAAGAAAAAACGGCCCGTACTTGAAAAAACATATCTCTGCAAACATCCAAATCTTTTAGCCAATTAGGCATAAAAACACTCCCCTTAATAAGCGTGTACAAACTAGAGCATATTATGTAATTAATGAACAGTATGTACACATTGATAATCTTCGCTCGGGTCACGGTTTGTGTGCGTTTAAGGCCATGTGCTATGTATGAAAGACCGTGACAGACAATAGGGAACCCCCAGTGAAATGATCGTTTTTTATGCCTTCGATGAGCACAGGTAGTTCGACATAATGCTATCTATTTGAGATATAGACCGTTTTAAATGAAAACCGAGTGTTTGCAAAAAAGGGGGCTTTAGACTATTTTTTAAGACTAAATGAATTTGAAATTTTGGTAGCCATACGGAATCCGCATAATACTGAATATAGCGATTCAACAAATTGCTTAATAAAGGGGCTGCAGTGTAATGGGCTTATGTACCAACCTCCGGATGTGCCAACAGTTTTGTGAGATCAATCTTGGGCTCCTCCGACTCTTTGGTAATGGTTCTGAGAATGGACGCCCCAGCTTTGTGCTCCGCGGGCAGCAGGTTCGTGTTGCACACCATCTCCTCTAGGAAATCTATCACAGATGCTTTGAGCACTGGGTCACACTCAAAATCCTGGAATAGTAGTAAACAAATCACATAGAACTTTGTGCATGACATGTGATATGAATTTGCCCTTTTCATTGTTCCCAAGTGAAAGGAAAGCCATCAAACATCTTTTTAATTTTTTAAATAAATTTAGAAAAATAGTAAAATTGTTACAAAAAGTAGAGCTGTTGAAAAGTTCCTATCCCTTAGAATGCTGGGTAATTACCTTAAAAAAGATTTCTGTGTCGTCTAGTTTACAAAACCTTAAATATATGCTTAATTTTGATAAGGAAAGACACTCAAAGTAGCAAACAGGTTAGATCACATGCAAGCCGCCAATTAACTTGTTGGCTGGCCTGGATCCAACCTGTTTGCAGAAGCATGAAGTCCATTTCAGCACCATAAGGGTTAAGCTGTTTTCAAATTGAAACGGATAATTTAGACCAAAGTTTAATTCTTCTTTGGTTGAAAAATTTCTGGTAAACACTAGGAGAGGTCAAATTGGTTTCACAAAATCAAAATTATTATATCATTGTTAACTTTCTGACAAACTAAGGAACTCAAAAGTTTTTTAAAGATATATGCTAATGGCACTAATGCTTTATGCACCATTTTTAAGGTGAAAACAATTCTTTTAATAATGTTGAAAGCTGGATAATTTGTTTGTATGATGTTTGATGCCATATTTTCAGTTATGTAACAGCTTTCCAATCCACCAGTACTAGACTAGGACTTTGAAGCAACTTGCCAAAGGTCACTCCCCAAAAAACAATAGGTGTCTGTGGGGCTTGAACCTGGAACCCCTGAGTTCTAAGTCTGCCACATTAACCACTTGGCCACAGGAGGGGTCCAAATGGTCTCACAAAATCAAAATTATAATATCATTATTCACTTTCTGACAATTTGAGACACACCAAAGTATATAGAAATATATCTGATTGCTTGCTAAAGCTATATGCACCATTTCCAAGGTGAAAACATGCTTTTGTTAAAGCTGGAAAATAAATTATTTTCAATTTTATAGACAGGAGTCATACCTGGGAATGTTTGGAGGACCAGTGCTTCAGGATATTCAACACCCTCATTGTAGCGGCGGTACTGATCACAGATTCTCTCTTCTTCAAAAACTTTGGGTCCATATTAGCTATAAACAGACAAAAAAAGGAAGATAGCAAAGATAGGCAGAGGTCTTAAGCTTTGAGTCTTAAGCAAAAAGAAAGGATTCAAATCAGAGGTTTTAGGTGAACATTAGGATTGTTAGAACTGTAAACAGTTCTTATGAGAACCCATACCATAGGGTTGGAAATAGTTATCGAGGGTAAAACTTGTTTTTTATTACCTTATTATCTGCATCAGCTTGAAATCTTAAACATCAATTCTTGAAATGGAATTTTTGAGGTAATATTTTCAAAAGAAAAATACTCAAAGTTTAAAGATGGCTTTTCCAGAAAGAAAAATTGATACACATAGTCAATAGGGTAAATCATTATTTCAGCTTTCTTTTTCATCCTTAAATTGACATCTCTTATGAGGGTTTAGGGAAGAATATAAAATGTTGAGCTTTGATTCTGAACCAGCATTTTACATTAAAGTATTAAGATGTTTGCCCGGAAGGGAGGCACTTCCAGGTCGGTTTCAGCACTATAACGGATAATCAAATAAGCTAAGAGATATTGATATTAATGTGTTACAGATAGATAAACTATTCTATTACCAGCACTCAGGAAACGTTGGGTCCTTCCTGGTTGGTCTGTGGAATAGCCTGACCCAGCGGTGGCCACAGCAAAGGCTGTAGCTGCTGCAGACGAACTGGATCTGAACAACAAGTATAAGTGGGTAAGTTGGTTTGGATTGGGAGTTTATGTTGTTTTCAACAGTATTTCAGGTATACAAATGTATTCCAATCGTCAGTACACCTATCCATACTCCTGGTAAATTTCTACAGCAAATTATTCTTAGTTTAAACTTACTTATTTTACAATGATAGTGACGGAAGCTTGAAGGTTATTAAATTCACTCTCAATAACTGCTTCCTGGATACTGGAACAGTACTAAACTACTTGCAATGATTTGTGGGCTAGTTCCGGCAATTTTAACTTTGTCTATTGGGGATCGAGCCTGGGACCCTCTGTACAATAGGCAGACGCTATACCACTGAACCATTGTCACCAACTATATTTTTGTCAAGCTACTGACTGCTTTCCAAAATGTACTGAACATTGTTTGTCAGAGGAGAGAGGCAAAGTTGTGACCCCTCTGTATCCTAGGTTTGGCACGCCACACTACCATCTGGAGTAAATGAGGCTATAAAAGGGATCAAGTTTTGTTTGTTGTCAGTCATATAATGGCCTTCCCTTAATCCAACTTGGACTTTTTATGCCAGTAAACCCATTACCAAACAATAACGACATTGGACCATTTTGTTGCAGACGACCTTGGAAAACATTGTGGGAAAAGGAGAAATTGCTCTTACCCAGTTAACCCATTACCAAACAATAACGACATAGGACCATTTTGTTGCAGACGACCTTGGAAAACATTGTGGGAAAAGGAGAAATTGCTCGTAAGAGCAATTTCTCCTTTTCCCACAATGATTTCCGCCCTATCAGAAGATCATTTTTCAATTTCATCACATTTTAAAATGTCATCTGCGAACTCTTTCAATTTGGGACAGTCTACAATTTGGTGTTTGATAAAGGGTTAAGATGTAGATAACTGTGACTGTACCTGCGCTTTGAAGCCCTGGAAGAGGTAACCACGGCTCCTATTTTGGCTTGTGGGGGTGAACCCTCTGCCTGGGACACCAGACTTGCCCTTGGTGTGGAGGTGCACATTGACTCTGAATCTGCTCCCACTGAAATGTTGATAATACAAATCAAGGGTTTATAGCAATACTATAGTCAGTGCTGCATGTAATTGTAGCACTTACTATAGTCTTGCATTGAACCCTCAAAATGTCCAAGTGACTGACACTTTTGGCCCAAAGTCGTCACATGACGTCATCGAGAAAAACGCATTTAAAGATGGCGTCATAATTTTACCAATTGCTTTACTAATTGAACAAAATTCACTCAAATACGATAGATAAAACAACTAAGAGGGGGACAAGTTAACACCATGGAAAACGTTGAGATGACCTTTTGGTTTCAACAATTTAGATTCATTCCCTCTACAGCCTGAAACGAGTCATTTTGTTGTCAAGGTGTTGGTATGCAAATAACTGAAATTCCTCCAAAATAAATGTTTCGGACAAAAATTTGACCTTTCCACAGACCTTACAGTGTCTAGAAATGATAATTACACAATTTCGCCCAGGTACCTGGTTTGGGCATTTTTTTCTCAGACAGTGCCACAACTTTGTTCACCGGTAATATGTTTTTTACAGTTTTTTAGATAAATTATACAGCCTTGTTAATGAAGGAGGAAGACCCCGAGCTTAATTGCCCATCAGAGCTGGTAAGCCAAGTAAACTAGCACTGTAAGCCAGTCAGGAGGTTTAGTTGAAATGTTTTTAATTATGTTATGCCAATTGCAAGTTTTTGGTATCAAGTCCTACTCATGATCAATAAAGGAGGACCCAAATTTTAACAGCTTAAAGGCAAGGCAAGCTTGTTTAGAATCATTGACATTCTCTACTAGCTCAAAGACTATGGTGTACTCTAAAGCCAGTCAAAATCAACCTAATCTAAAAAGTTTAAAGGGCATGGTTGGATCTTGGATGATGTGGGTTGTTGTCTTTGTAAAAAGAGAGAAAAAAGGTTTTGAAAACAGCTTTCTATTTCAAACAAAAAACATGAATTCTAGTAACAAAACCAGATACATCCAAAATTTCAAGAATGGTCACTTCACTGCACTTAAATTAAGTTTCCATTATGTAATATGATTTAACAAGAAAGAATCCATAGAAGATGCTTGAATTCAAACACTTTTGGCGGCATATAAAATATGAAGGGTACACAGCTTCTGCTATCAGCATAAACAATTGAGTGGTCTAAATTAAAGTTTATGTAAGAATTAAGATAGTTCCATTGCTTAACCCTTTACGGTATATAGCGCCGTTCGCCGCATTATCGATTACCGTATAAAACCCTTTTCGCCGTTATACCTATTACCGTATAAAACCTATTTTGACGTTCTATCGATTACCGCATAGAACGCTTTTTGACAGCTGAAAAATTGATTCAACTTTAGCTCTTAATAACACATCTTTGCACACACGTCATTTTCTCCAAAGTTTATTTTCCTCTTAAATAAATATGTCTTCTTTCATTTCCGATGATAAAATTATAGGGTCAAAGTTTAAACTTTTGCTCTAGAGAGAATCTTTTGATAATGGTCTCACGACACGCTTATGGAAATAACGCTATCAAATTGAGATGAAGGGAATCAAAATTACCAATCCAATTAATGAGAAGTCTTCCGGTCATAAAAGATCAAAACACTGCCGATTTGTAAAGACTCGATAAGGATTTCATGCAATTCTTTAGTAACTTAACACATTTCTAAAAATACTATCCAATTAAAACCAGAGCATACGGCACGCGACCTGTAAAGGATGTTTATGACACGGAGCTATTGTTCAAAGTTAATAATTGACGTTATAAAGATGGCCTTTTTAAAATATTTAGCCAATTTGGTGTTTCCGATCGCAAGTCGGACATCAATGTAGATTTAGAGCAGTAATTTGATCGGGTTTTTTTTAAGCCTGAAGATGATGAAATGTTGATAAATATTACCAATTCACGGACAAGCAAATTAGATCATTCCTCGACTTTGACTACAACTACGAGCTTTTGGTAAATTCATCACCCATGGACACGTATTTTACGGAAATATAAGCATGTTTCGTTGCCAAAATGAGTTGATTTTTACTGTTTTACATTTATAAGAAGGACCAGGTTTAACTTCTTTACAAAGCAATATTGCGTTGAAAAACATTCTTTTATATATTTTGGAAACGGTTTTAATGGGAATTGAAGTAAAACGATTCAGCTTGGTTGAGAAATATGCAAAGACAAAGTATGTATCTCGAGTCATGAACGGTATTTTTCGGCAACAAAATTCCCTGCAATTGATGACATAACAGAAAAACAAATTAGGGATCTCTCAGGGAGAACACATAAGTCATATTATTACTTTTGATTTTGTATAATTCACACCGTAATATACATTTTCATTGTTTGTTTAATTTTCTACAACTTAATCCTGATTTGAATGTATCACTAAATAAAGAAAAGAAACATCAACTTAAAGGAAATTTTGTTCTCGTCGTCTTTTATTCTTTGAGAAAATCTATTAGATGAATGTAAAATGCATTAATTTGGGTTTGATTAACAGTACCCCAATCAATAACAATTATCGGAGATAATCCTGTGCAAATAGGTACCCAGGGTGACTAATTATGTATGCGTTAATGGTCTTTGATAATGGGATGGTTTATACCTATAGTGTCACTGATAAGCCTTATCTCTATACCTTAAAGGGTTAATTACCAGAATCCAAGACCATAATATAATAGCAAGCAAGGGCAACTTACGGTGCTTCAGTTTGATTTGCGGTGATGATAGACTCCATGTGATGGGCGATGTGGCGCGCCTGAGTTTGGGACTGGCGCTGGGCGATCGAGTCCCATCTCGGGGTGAGGTAGAAGCGGTGATCGGTGATGGTATGCGTACAGGCGAGGAAGATTTGATTGGTTTGATCACCCGCACCGGGGAATTCGTGGGTGAGACACTAAACGAGTCTATATATCTGTCCGGCATTTTAACCGGCGTCGATGGGCGCCGTGGGCTAGTCTCCCCACTACGCGGGCTCAGAGGCTGGGGCAGGGATCGTCTTGGGCTCCCAAGTGGGCTGCACATGGGACTCGGTCTTGGCGTTGCGGGGGTGAGGGTTTCAGAACTAGCATCGGAACGTATCATGTGACCGTAAGAGTCTGTCGGGCTAACGGAAAGCCCTGAGGCGTTTGCAGCCTGAAGCAGATTTTCACAGATCTCTAATTCGTCGCACAACGATTCACCAAAGTCCTCCGGAAGCGTGACTCGTTCCGACAGCGAGGAATCCATTTTAATTGATGGTATGTCTGGAAAGTCTGAATCACACAATGTTTCACAGGTGGCGATGGGTGCTAGTAAAAAGCTGGACAACTCTGTATGGCTGTCATCACTCTCCATAGACTCTTCACGCTCCATACCGGCTGGAATATACATGAGCATATTAACAGTTTAACTCTTAGAATGCTGGGTAATTTTTTATAAATAGATTTTTGTGTCATGTGCTTTTCAAAACCTTAAATATATTCCAAATTCTGCTTAGGAAAGGTACAATTTACTTGGCGGCTGGCCTGGATCCAACATGTTGGCATAAGCACAAAGTTTGTTCCAGCACTCTAAGTGTTAACATGAAAATGATAGTCTCTTTCAGTTATACAGGTAAACCTATACTACAGAAAATAAAAAAAAGATTTCTGTAGATTTAAATTGATCTATTGTCAAGTAATTGTGACTGAAGCCTGAAGCTCATTAAATTCACTCTTAATGACTGGTTCCTGGCTACTGAACCAGTACTTGCTGATTGGTTGGCTAGTCCATAGACTGTCAGCTCTTTTTAAAGGTCTTTTCCTAAACAACGTTAAACTCCTTCTGTAAAGCAGATAAGCTCACAACTAATCTTCAGTCACCTTTTTATATTGAATACATCGCAATCAACACATTTAAGAAAAGAAAAACTTCAAATAAAACATTAACAGCTTAAACGTTATTCAGGGCTCTTAGGTAAAATGTTATTTAAATTGGGAAGAAGTCTAGGCCTGTTGATTTTGAGAAATTGTACCAATGAAATTGCTGAGTTGAGAAACCAAAAAGCTGATGCGACTGATCTTTTTTGGAAAACTGCATGGTTTTAAAGAAATTTCCAAATGGGAAAGTGCCTTTTATCGGCCCCCGTTATGTAACAAGAAAAAGCTGTTATCATGCTTCATTCAGTACAATAGATCATTGAAAGTTTCACCGTATGCAACCTACTGGAAACATCTGTTCCTTACAATCAATGCATTAATGAGCTTCAAAGGGGTTAGTTAACCTTGGTACACTTTAAATTTTTATGGGCAACAGTGGAGCAGGGGCTCAGCGCCAGGCTTTGGCACTGAGTGTCCCGTGTTTGTTCCACTTAAGCAGTGAGGTGAAAATGCCAGGACTAACCCTCAAATCAGGAGGAGTACTGGTTATGTATCAAGGAAACAGTCGTCTAGAGTAAATCTTATAAGCTACAAGCTTCAGTGGCATTAAATGTAAAATAAACGTTCTTTAACGAAAGTATTATTGATTAGTATTCAATGTACAAATGATATAGTATTCCAAGATATCTAGTCTTTAAATCCATATTATTACCATCAATACGCTTAATATGCCGAAAAAAATCTTATTAAACAATCATACTTTTCTGGAAGTCCACATGTTTTGTGGACCGGTTATTTCTCGGGCTTGATGACTCCCCAGTGACCTCCGTCTTCATACATCCCGTACTGATTCGTCGTAATCTGTCCATCTTCTCGACTTTTGGTTTGATAAGGGTCTTTCTATCAAGACTTGGGGGTTCTTTTGTGAACTCATGAAGATGGTTCCCACCGTACATGTCTGTCTCAGGTACCGAAGCCCTATGGTGGAGAAAAAGACATTGGACTTTTTTAAGGATGCATATATTTATAGAACAAATCCTTGGCAATGATCTCTTTCTAAAACAGTTTTGACCCTCTCCTACAAAACCGATTTAAACATATGTTACTCGGTACTGTTTTGTAAGTTCAAAACTACATTCCCTCTTATTTCAATATTGAACTAAGCCACATTGCAAAGTAATGTGGTAAATTCATTTTGCAAAATTTGGCAATTTGGACATCCATATCTGAAAGCAATCTGAAGCTGTGGTGTATGTTCTTTTACATAACCTGAGAGTATCTAAATCAACTTACATCACATCAACCATATCTTTTAAGTCATGTTGTAATGCATAACTATTAATGATAGAGTAAGACCCGCAAGTTAACTGCCCATAAGTGCAGGTCAAGCCTGGTGGATTCACTGGCAGTCGGGATGAATATCCAAATGCCATCACTGGTATTTGAAATCCAACCTAAGTAGGGCCATGTGGGTTCAATTTCTGTACTCTTACCACTAGGCCATGGAGGTCACAGTTTGAAATGAAAGCAACATAAGTAGCAAAAAGAAAATTAATTTTCGCTAGTGCGATAAAAGGCTAGTTTGGAACTATTCTTCCTTTTAAAATGGTGGTTGCTAAAGATTTTTGCAAAAGATATGAAAAACTGTTGCATTATAGATTAAGAGTGAAAAAGAATAAACAACAAAATTGAAAAACCAAACCTCTCAGAGATCTCCGCATCGTTTTCCATTCCGCCACCCTCATGGTTTCTGTACACTTTCTTGAGGGCGTCGAGAACCTTCTGTCCGGTGGTGAACACGCGATATGTGAGCAGGAACGTGTTCAAGAAGTCGATACTGAGAAACCGGAGGTCCGTAAGTCTCTCAAGTAACCGATCCACACTTCCGTGGCGAATCTACAACACAGCAAAATGTATCAATTATTTTAAGAAAGTTGATTGCAAGATTTATCTGTAAAGGTGTGTTTATAGGCAAAATATGACTGAAACACTGTTGAAAATGTTTAACAAACCAACCAAATGATTCAACCCAAAACAATTAAATCAGATTCTTCCTTTAAACATAATAATTTCAACCTTTATTGCCACCAAATTGCCATTCTAATACCAGCCGAGTTGAAAAGAGCAAAATCAACAAAGTCAAATTTCTTAATAAAAATGAATATCATATAAATTTAAATCTGACCAAAATTATTATCATTTGCATTTGACAAGCTTGTCAGGTAACGATATGCAATCTGGTGACAATAAAGATTGAACCCAATTGCAGTATGAATGACTTGGAGGGATTGGGAATAACACCATTTTCAACAGTACATGTATTTCAGTCATATTCTTGCTGTCAATTGGTACTGCATAGTATTCTTTCCAAGTTGCTGACTGCTAACATCACATGAACTTAATGGTTTTGCATTGAAATTAGTCATGTCACATTGACTAATCAAACATTGAAAGAATATTGGACATGCCAGGTCTTAAACTCAGTACCCTTGTATTCAAAATAAAAACCTTTCTGCTGAAAAAGAGTTTTGTATATTTGTTGATCTATCATGGGTTTAATATGGTCTTTTAATGACGGAGGAAGACCAAATACTCAACTGCCAATAAGGGCCGGTCAAACCAGGAAGAACCATTGTCATTCCGTAAGTCATATTGAAGACTTCCTCTCATAAAAATAAAAATACTGTCACTGGGATTTGAACCCATGAGAGAGGGGGGAAATAGAGTTTGAACACACCATGAAAGAAATGTTAAATCTTTCACCATGATTGTCTTTAAAAAACTTTCAATAAATCAAATTGGGAAGTTCCTTACCTGCGGTACTTTGCAGGAGTTCAGAGTTCTGCTAAACTTGATGTCAATGTCGTCGCGGAACAGTTTCGGATCAGACCTTAGGGTACAAAAAAGAGAAGTTAGTTGTCTTTTCATCATCAAACATACCTTTTACTGACCTGAATCTGACTTTTCCAGTCGAAATGATATGGCTTTATCCAAAATTACCATTATCATTTCTGTATGGGATTTAAAGATGTTTCAACAAATTTCCTGTTATGTTACACAATGCTGTATATCACCAGTACTAAGCTAGGACCCTGAAGTGTCTTGCCAAAGGATACTTCCACAAAACCAGAGTTACTGATGGGGCTCATATTCATGATTCATAACAGTTTAAACAATGAAAGCTCTTAATGTCAAAACAAACCCGACAAACATTTGGGGCAGGGTTATGTTAACTGGTTGTATGAGCACTGTGTTACATATGATGGATTATATGGGTTTTACAAAGCGTCAACATTTTTTCAGTTATTTTGCAACGCCTGACTCTTCATGATTGAGGCTGACCCAATATACTCTCCTGCCCATATGGACTGGTCAAGCCAGGTAGAACCATCAGCATTCTGTAACTTATTCGAGAGACTACCTCTCATGAAAATCCATATCCTTCATGGGTATTTGAACACCGCGGAGAAGGGCCATATGATTTCAAGTTCTGTATTTATCCACCAGGCCATGGAGTCCGCCTTAGCAGTGTGTTAGAGGTTTATGCATGAATGAAGGGTTAACCCTTATAGAGCTGGAACTTTGTGCATATGCAAACTAGTTAGATTCAGGCCAGCTGCAAAGTAAAGAGGCGGCTGGCCTGTGATCTAACCTGTCTGCTTCTCTGAGTATTTTTCATCTTCAAACTTAAGCAGGTATTTAAGGTTTTGGAAAACAGACGACACAAAAAATCTTTTTTAAGAAAATTACCCAGCATTTTAAAGGTTTAAAGAAATTGACAGTGTTAAGTTACCTGACAGACTGGGGCATTGTTACTGAGGATGATTCACTCATGGAGGTATTCAGAAGGTCACTGTAGTGTAGATTTTCTATGCACTGAAATACAGATAGACAAACATTAAAATATAACTGATATGAAAATTTGTACTATTAAACAATTTCATCTTTTTATTCATATGGGGTTTTACATTGGGTCAACATTATTTCAGTTATGTTGCAATGCCTGTCTCTCAATGATGAAGACTCCATTATCAATTGCCCATAAGGGCTGGTTAAGCTGGGTAAAACCAACAGCACTCTGTAAGTCAGTTGTGTTATAATCCAAATGATGTCACCAAATTTGTACCCACGTGGAGAGGAGCCATGTGAATTCAACTTCTGTCTATTAAACAATAGTACAAAATTGCAGTGTTGATTTGCACAGACAGATATTTGTATTTATCTGTAATGTAGATTTGTAAAAAACATATCAATCAAACTGTGGTGTAGATAAGTACCGACAATCATTTGTATACGACTTAGCAATGATTTGTACAAACATTTGTATTAAACTGTTTTGTAGATTCATACATACAACATTTGTAAGTAACTGTAATATAGATTATTAGAGACACATGCTTGTCAACAACTACAGTGTAAATTTTTCCACACCATAACAGTGTTCAATCCAGGTGCACCTGACAACATGGGCTGTTTTGACATATCTACGGAACACTTCTGAGAGCCCCCTACGATATAGTTTACACAGAGAGAAATGAATACAACTGTGGTGTATGTTTAATGTTAAATGAAAAAACAAACATATTTACTAACTAGTTTTACAATAAAATACAAGTGAAATTTTGTAAACAACTGTATTAAAGACTTCCTAAACACTGGACAATGACAATCATTTGTATGCAACTGGGTGCCGTTTTACTGAACATTTTATGCTTAAAATTTGCATAAGTTAAAAAAAAACTTCTCTCTTATTTTGCTATTGTGCAAAGCAATATTGCAATGTAACACATCTTTTGAATCGTCTCTCTGAGCCGATTCCAATGATGTGTCACATTACAATATCATACTTCCATATAAGATACTAAACACATTATCAGTTTTTACTTGCACAAATATTTCCCTTAAGTTGTTTAGTAAACCTACCTGACTAATATCACTACACCAAGCAGCCTTCTCTATGTGCGTAGTGGCCACAAAGATAAGAACAAACTGGGGTCCGGTCTTCGAGTCAACGATCAGACGAAAGTCGAGACCATTGTAATCTTGTTTGTTGTCTTTATCGGCAGCTTGGTTGGGTAAAAGTGTATTCTGGGAAGAAACGCTCAGTGAACTAGAAACAGAGTCGAGTGAGGTCGCTGAAATAAACGTAAATATCCTAATTACTTGATTTGTTTAATTTTATTAGTATTTCAGTAAAATTTGAGATGCCCAGGTTATAAGGGAAGACCCTAAGCCTAATTAAAAATAAAATCTGGGTAAAGTTTAGTTAAATCATTGGCATTCAATAAAAAAGATGCAGACCGGTGGCTTTTCAAAATCATGCTTAAACATTATCAGGATTGAACTTGAGAAGAACTGAACTGTCGCAAAACAAAAGATCTAATTAAAAAGATAGGTTTGAAAAGACATATATCAGATATCCTTTAAATCAATAAAAATAATTGTCATTATGAGAAATGTGTCCATTTGTCACAGTGAAGTTTATTGCAGAATTAGCCAAAAATTGGTATTATGGTTTGTCTGTCTATAAGTCTTAAACATTGTGTCAACAAAATTTCTTATAATTAATACTGTCATGACTGGCATGGAATCAATATAGAAAAACTTAACTGTCCATAAGCCATGTAGAAAAAACAGGATTTTTTTTGTCAGCTTTCACGAAAATTCAAAACTTATGGTACCATGATATCAACGCACACAGAATTAGGACCATGGGATTCCAATTTTTGTACTCTAACCGCTTGGTCACAGATTCCAAAGGTATTAAGGAGTTTGGTATTGGAGAAAAATAGAAAAGGATCAAATAAAACAAACTTACTATCCTCATCAAAATAGTATAAATCTGACCCAGGATCTTCTATAATCGTGCAATCAATCAGGGGAATTTTTCCATATTGCTGTAATATAAAGTTTAAAAATTAAATATAGAACTGATTTAGTGACATTCAGAGTATATTTGGGGTATCTAAATCCACTTTTTTTTGTCATGCCAATTAACCCTATAACTATAAAACTGTCAAAATGCCTCTAATAGAACCTAACAGGTATCTCAAATGAACATTATGACAAATTTACAAATGACTGCTGAAATAGGACAGATAAGAATTGTTTTAATTAGGTAAAGGGTTAAAAGTAATAATGTGAATGTCTTAAACAAAGGAAAATATTCAAAGTTCCAGGAAAGAAGTGCATTTCTGAATGCGAAATATTTCAAAATCATAAAGCAATTCCACTTTTGAGGGCACCCATCAAAACTACCTAAACAAGAGACAAAAGAAAAAGGTGTTGAACATGGAATCAACAATTTTTCAGCTATGTAACAGGTTTTCTGGATACACCACTACTAGGCTAGGGCTCTGAACACCTATTCACTTTCACATGGAAACATGATCTAGCATCTAACACACTCACAATACTGCTTCCTGGATCCATAACCAGTACTGGTGACAAAATTGTATTCATGAAAGGTCGCAGAGTTCACCCAGGCTTCTCACGGGAATCAAACAGACGACTCCCATGTCCTGAGGCCAATGCTCTACCCCTGGACCAATCTCCTCCTTAACCCATTACCAAACAATAACGACATTTGACCACTTTGTTGCAGAAGCAATTTCTCCTTTTCCCACAATGTTTTCTGCCATATCAGAAGATTATTTTTAAATTTCCTCACATTTTGAAATGTCGTCTGTAACTCTCTCAATTTGGGAAAGTTGAAAATTTGGTGTTTGGTAAAGGGTTAAGGAAGTCAGCACAGGAGACAGTATGCTACATCCTTCATCTGGACCTTACGAGTAATGATGAACTGCCCTTGGATTTTTTTTTTCCAATATGCCAATAAACTTGCTATGAATTCGGTTCAGATCAATTCTCTACATTATAATTATGTAGAAAAAATAAATCAATACTGGAAAATGAAACAAAATGCTTGGCCTGTGTACGAGGAAATCAACCCTTGCCTGGATATTGAAATTCAAGGGATTCTTGCTTATTATTTGACTACCATGTTACAATGTAGTTGTGAGCATAGCCCAATGTTAAAAACAAATTCCTCTAGCTATCTAAGTTATCATGTCTCTAAACCCTATATTGTTGGCACTCATTAAAATGGTCTCAATGAGACCATTTTAAAGACTACCAACAATATAGTATTCATACATATATTTTTGAAATAGTGTGAGTAAAAGACCCAACTACTCCTTCATTTCTACGCCCTTTCCAATGAGCTATCTATAACTCAAAGCTCAATCCATACTCAGTTTAACGCAGCAGCAGAAAAAATATTTGAAATGAAATACAAAAAAATGAAAGGGGTTTAAAGGCGCATCAACATCTAATGTCATTAGGGTAGAAAAATACAAAAAAAGGGGAAACTGTTGACCAAGAGCTTCCTCTCATTTTTTCATGAATTTGACTTGATAATGTAATCATCAAAAATTCTTTCATTAAATCTTCCTTCTCTAACTAGATGCATTTGAAAAATGAAAACTCAAGCTGCCTGCTGCAAAAAGAAGCACTAGATCTTCATTTTCTTTTCTTTTTGCTGCAGAAGAAATAACCCTTTACTCCATTATACCTCCCTTTGCTGCAGCTGCAGCACTTCAGAAACCACTGTGAGAAAAGGATAGAGTGTTCATGATGAGCAATTTTTCTTTATTCACAATGGTTTCCACCCAATATTATAAAGAAACTATATTGTAATAGCTTTTTTTGCCAACTGCAGTTGCTATATTCTTCAATTAAAAAATCTTGCAAATTCTAATATGGGGAAAAGCTTAAAATTTTTGTAAAATGATAAATTGCTTGTATTCGCAGTTTCTGCTCTATATGCAAACAATGTCTATCCTATTGAAGATGTCAGCTTTTAGTTTGATAGGCTTATCCAAATTTCTCCATTTTTGGATGACTGAAATGTTTTAGTCTGAATATAAAAATGAGCGCCAATACATTTCAAAGAGTACTCAAATAGACATGGGTATATTCATTAAGAACTATGTATATTAACATGGGTTCCCAAGTATTTTCATCAAGAAATATGTATATAAACACAGTGATAATTTTTGGCCCAAAAAATCTCATAAAATTTCCAAAAACTCATTACTTTCATTCATTTTTCTATGGAAAAACCCATTGATTCTTAAGTTTTGGTCAAAAAAGCCCATTGATTTAATTTCGAAAAAAATCACTGTTAACATGGGTACCCAAATACTTTCATCAAGAAATATGTATATAAACATTGGTACCTAAATTTTCATCAAGAAATATGTATATAAACATGGGTACCTAAATGGTCATCAAGAAATATGTATATAAACATTGGTACCTAAATTTTCATCAAGAAATATGTATATACACATGGGTACCTAAATGTTCATCAAGAAATATGTATATAAACATTGGTACCTAAATTTTCATCAAGAAATATGTATATTAACATGGGTACCTAAATGTTCATCAAGAAATATGTATATAAACATAGGTACCTAAATACTTTCATCAATAAATATGTATATAAACATGGGTACCTAAATATTTTCATCAAGAAATATGTATATTAACATGGGTACCTAAATATTTTCATCAAGAAATATGTATATAAACATGGGAACCTAAATGTTCATCAAGAAATATGTATATAAACATGGGAACCTAAATTCTCATCAAGAACTATGAATATAAACATAGATACCTAAATTTTCATCAAAAAATATGTATATAAACATTGGAACCTAAATTGTCATCAAGAAATATGTATATAAACATGGGTACCTAAATTCTCATCAAGAACTATGTATATAAACATAGATACCTAAATTTTCATCAAGAAATATGTATATAAACATTGGAACCTAAATTGTCATCAAGAAATATGTATATAAACATGGGTACCTAAATTTTTATCAGGAAATATGTACATATATAGACAATGATACCCAAATATTTTTAATCAGAATTTATGTCCAATAGCATTGGTACCCAAATAGTTTTTTCAAGGAATACATATGTTAATATTAGCATCCATACATTGCAATTAGAAATAAGTATATAAACATAATTCCCCAATATTCTAATTACAACAGTACATAAACATTGGCATCTGTATATAGGTATTGAGAATCAGTTAATAAACATAAGCACCTATATTGGGTCATTTGTACTCTCTAAGTTCGTGAACATTGGTATATATTCACATATTGCAATTAAGAGCAAGACCATGAAGTTGAAACATTTAACTCTCAAACTACAGTTATGGAGCAAAACCATAAAGAAAGAAACATGATCATGAAGCAAACATATGCACATCACAACCATAAATTAAAAAACCTGTTATCATGGAGTTAATTGTTTGCATGTTATCTTATTTTGTGCAACACCCTTACAGAAAGAAAAAAATTATGTAACCATACCATAAGATTGCATAATATTGATGGTTCATTACAAGACTATGGCAAATCCTTGACTAAAAGGAAGCTCTTAATACAGTCTTCCAATGAACTCTCAATATAAACTTGGGGTAAACATGTATAACCATTCAGTAATCATGTGTCTACAGGGTGAATACTGATTTTAAAACACTTTAACCTCCAATGTAATCATGAAGTAACCAAAAAAAATGATAAATCAGGGAGAAACAAGTATGATCATGGAGTTACCATACTCGATCATGGAAAAAACAATCGGATTATGTAACAAGCGCCATCAGGGATAACCATATGTAATAATCAAGTTAACACACACAATCATGGAAATTAGAATGTAACAATGTAGTAACCATACATAACATTTGGAAAGTCAAATGCTGTCATGAGTAACTTTTACATAATCATAGAAAAATCAACAAAATTTTGCAGTAATCATACTGGGGTGATATATCTTAACATAGAGCAATAATTTAGTATTCAAATACAAAAATGAACAAGTTTTACACCAAATGATAACAAACATTAACGGAAAATCAAGTAGAAAACCTCGAACAATCCATGGTTTCAAAGCATACAATTCTTTATGACCAGCTTTTCCTCTTTATATCACCATTGTTTGTCTAAATGATAACCAAAACACTAACAATGGTACCATACTTGTAGAATTGTCACTTGCATAAAGCTACAATATACATAGATTTCAGTTCAATTTCATATGTGAGTATGTGTAAACATATATCATATCTTCCAAACAAGTACTAGGGATTAACAGTGAAGTTGGGTGGGGTGTTCCAGGATGGAACTGAGAGATGGAGAGGGTGGGGGTAGGTTTTAAAAGGTCAAATGTACTCACCTTGACCAGATGAAGTCGCCCATTCTCCTTAGCCCGGGTGGTCAGTAGAATATGATTGGTGAACAGATACACTTGCCTCACCTCCTCTTTCTTCGAATCACGGAACGGATACGAGCCGAGGGAAGGCAGCCGCCCGCGACCAGCCTTGAATTTCTCGGGAATCACCTGCAGCAGGCTGCCTGAAGAGCCGGGCAGAGACAGCCAGAGGAGAAAAGAAATCCGATGTTAAACCGAAAACTAACAGCTGATCATGTAGATTGCTAAATTCATTATTCCCATTCTGAGCATGTGCAGTCTAGACAGAGCCACCTGTGCCATATAAACAGTTCAAGGGAAGAAACTCTCAAAGACATCCATGTAAATATTTATCCCCACTCTCGCTCTCCTCTCGCGTTTTTCAAAGAAAATCAATTTCCATCGTCGTTTTCGAAAAATAAATTTCCAATGAAGCTCACCGCCAGCCAGTTAAGGTTCAAGTGTGGGTGGGTTGGCATGCAGCTAACTGGAATATCCGTAACTAGAGCACGGAACCCCCGAGGTACCAGATTCACAAAGTCATCTATTCATCTAATAATACCCGACACTACCATGTGACACCGAGATGATATCAGTAATATTACCTTTTTTTCCAACTCTTGCCCCCCCCCTAGTATTCTCCCACTCTCTCTCTGTATTGAATGTGGAAGTAGGTTTCACCAAAGGAAGTTAAGAATAAATCAATAGCCGTTGACTAGGTTCATGAAGGCACAGATATAGAACACACGCACACACACTGATACTCCGGCATTCTATAAAACCAGGCAAGGCTGCGGATAATTGGAAGGGCTGCCCATCCTAAAATTGCCTGTATTGTGTCCGTTTTTAGCACCTATGGTGTTGGTACCCTTCTGAGAGTGTTATTGGTAGACCAAAGTGTAAATTTGATTTAGAGCCCAATCCCTAATTATGGTATTTTACATTATTTCACACCTCCTTTTATATTCATTCTAATTGCAAAGGCAGCAGAAACACTTTAGAAGCTACTGTGACAAAAGGAGAAATTGCTCACAATTGTTTCATCACAATTTCATAAAGAGAATCGTCTCTTGTACACTTACTCTATTGTTGCCATGTGTTGTCTCCTACAATTGCTTGGTTTAACCCTTTCCCAAACAACATATTTTCGACTGTCCCAAATTGAAAGAGTTTACAGACGGCATTTTAAAATGGAAAATAATCTTCTGATAGGGCATAAAACATTGTGGGAAAAGGAAAAATTGCTCGTGACGAGCAATTTCTCCTTTTCCCAAAATGTTTTCTAAAGTCGTCTGCAACAAAGTGGTCAAAAGTCATTATTGTTTGGGAAAGGGTTAACAAATATGAGTGTCTATATGGGTTTTAATGCCATGTCAACAACTTTGCAGTTATGTTACAGCTTTCCTGGATTCACCAGTACTAGGTAAGGGCTCTAAAAGGTCTTGCCAAAGGACTCTCTCAAGAAACCTGATGTACAAGTGTACAAATCTGAGACAATTGCAAAAGAACTATTCTAACAAATGTAGAAATTGCATGAAACAATATATATTGAAAATAAGCAAATTGGTGGCTGGCCTGTGATCTAACCCATTTGCTACTCTGAGTATCATTCCTCATCAAAATTAAGCAGCTACTTAAGGTTTTGAAAAGCAGACGACACAAAAATAATTTTTTAGAAAATTACCCAGCATTCTAAGGGTTAACCAGTCACAAAATCCATAGTGAGAGACTATATTAAATGCCTAAGTTGTGGATTACTATCAGAATAATAAAAGGTAGGGCTGCTGATTTGACATTCTAAATTCTACTCAGCCATTCTATAAACCAGGCAGATAATCAGATTTAGGTACCATCCTTATTGTCATTTTTCCCTTAACCCTTAGAATGCTGGGTTATTTTCTAAAAATAGATTTTTGTGTCGTCTGCTTTCCAAAACCTTTAATATCTGCTAAATTTTGATGAGGAATGATAATCAGAGTAGTAAACAGGTTAGATCCAGGCCAGCCGCCAAGTAAATTGGCAGCTGGCATGTGATCTAACCTGTTTGCTACTCTGGGTATCTTTCCTCATCAAATTTAAGCAAATATTCAAGGCTTTGGAAAGCAGATGACACAAAAATCTATTTATAGAAAGTTACCGAGCATTCTAAGGGTTAACCCTTAGCAAAATGATTCCTTAATATGAAGTTTCTGCTGAAGACGACTGAAGAATCTTTTGATGGAAAAGGTATATAAAATGAGTATTTTTTTCTAACAATAATATTCATCTTTGCAAGAAAGAATGTTATGTAGATTGTACCTCATTAATCATTCTGTATAGCACATTTAAGTGTAAGTTCTTTAAAAATTTTGATTTTCAATCCATAAATCCATAAATGTCCTTTAAGTTAGAATGGCTTTGTTCAATTTATCTCAAAGTTGACGCCTTTCTCTATATTATGCGACTTATGCAGATACTGCAAGTGACTTTAGTATCCAATACACATAAATATGATAATAGATCAATAATTAAATTTCTCCTAACAAGCAATTAATTTGGGTTTTTCGCAGTTGTTTCTACCCAATTTCACAATTTGTTTGTTTTTTTAAACAAGTTTTTGTTATGAATATCTGCTGTTGCTTCCATTTTAGATAAGACAAAAATTTCCCATCTGCAGATCATTCCTCCTATATTGTTATAACTAATGTTTCATGGCATTAGCATGAAGGAAAAAATTTTTAACATGTTTTTTAGTCAATCTTCACCATAAACCAATTCTTATAAGGACAAATGGGTTCAATTGGGGACATAAGGTCAGTGCGCTTGCACTGATATGAGAAATAGCTTTCCATTCAGGTAAATCTATTTATTCTAAATGAAATGTACCTTAGGTCTCATGCAACAGATGTGACGAAATGAGTTCAGTTTTAAAACTTTACATCTATTTGTAACTGAAGCTTGAAGATTATTGAAATCCCTCTTGATGAATGCTTCCTAGTAACACGACCTGTTCAGTACTAATACCATATCATGGATTAGTCCTGGCACCTTCACCTTGCCCCTAACCGGGATCGAACCCGGTACACTCAAAAACAAAATCAACATGAGAGGAAGGGTTTATACAAAGTTGTATTATCATTATGAAATTCTGAGAAAGACATTTTAGCAGAACTTAAAATGGAAATGCTTGATATCACAAATTTTAATGGTTTTATGAGTAATCTATTGCAGTTGCCTTTAACCAGAAATACAAGGAAGTGGTTGAACCCTAAGAATGCTGGGGAATTCTTTTCTAAAAAATAAATTTGATGTGTCGTCTGCTTTCCAAAACCTTAAATATCTGCTTAATTTTGATGAGGAAAGATACTCTGAGAAACAAACAGGTCATATCACAGGCAAGCCGCCAATTCTTTTGGCTGCTGGCCTGGATCTAACCTGTTTGCATAAGACTTAGTATGAAGTCTGTTCCAGCTCTAAAAGGGTTAAATCTGATACAGTTCACCTATTGGTGTGTAGCAGATAATAAACATATGGGCTAGATAGAATGACCTTGCCTAGGCACAGCCAATGATTAACTGGGTGGAAATCACAGATCAAACCAAAGTTGCCTTTAAAGCAATGCACCAGAAGAAGAAATCAAATTTCTTGCAAAAAAATTACCACAAAAAAAACAGATATACAAAACCAAGCTGTCCCCTTTAAATATAAATATGATTTACAGGCACTTACACGTCCTTTCTAAAGAAGTCTCAACAAATCGGAAACATCCTAAAAGTGACATTTCAGAGAGGGAGGGAGAGAAATAAGACAAAATCAATAGCTTGACCAATACCGTGATGGCAAGCAAAAGGGCATAGGATAATGAGTCCAACTTTCCATTGCCACTCTGATGGCTTTCTTTGTGAAATTATCTGAAATCTCGCTGTACGAAGCAGCATATCAACGAGGGGTTATTGGGGAAAAAAAAGACGGGTGTAATATAAAATCAATACTCGCACTCACACCAGTGGGTGGAGGAGAGGCCATGTGACTTTACATGGTAGTCTAGAAACTGTCTGCTTTGTACGTCTGTACCTTTGTGATTGTGTTTTTCTGTCTGTCTATTGGTCTGTTTGTCAGTTAACCTCTGTGACTGTTAACAGTCTGTCCATTATCATAAGTCTCTGTGAAACATTATTTTGATTTGTTTTGTTTCTGCCATTGTGTCTGTCTATCTGTCGTTTCGTGTCTGGCCATTTTGTCTTGAAATGTTGGTCTGTTTGCCAGTTTATGTCTGTCAATGTGTGTCTATTTAGCTTTAAATCTCTGTCTGTCCGTCAAGGTATATCTTTGCATATGGGGTTTAACACCATGTCAACACTACAGTTATGTTACGAATTTCCTTAATTAACCAGTACTGGGCTAGAGCACTGGAATTCCTTGCCAAAGGATACCATGTTGAAACAACTGATATGCTAACTGTTGGAAATTGTGTGTCTATGTATGTGTAACTGTACATCTGCGAATCCCTCTGTCCGTTATGTCTGTCTACTTGTGACTGTCAGTTTACAATTATGATTACAGTGTGAGGATTGGGTTTCTAATTGTCAATCCATGAACACCTGCAGAAGTTATTGACAAAGCATGAATCCGTTGTTATAGGTGTTTTCAAGTGCAAATAGGTTTGACGTCATTTTGATCTAAATTCAAAGTATTGGGGAATTGATTTACCATGGACATCACAAGAGATCTTAAATCTTTAGTAAAAACATATTTTTTACAATAGTTTCAACTCAATCTCAAATGGCAATAAGAGGGTTCAAGCATGACTATAGCAAGTCCATCACAAATATGAAGCACCGACTGTAGTCTTGCACTGAACTATCAAATTGTTTATCCCCTTTTACTACTGAGTTCTGTCAATGGCTTCAAATTTGAATGAGTCTAGACATACATAACAGGGGCAATGGTTTAACAGTTGTCAGTTTAAAGTAATTCTTAAAGTAGCATTATACAAATCCTCACATATTTGTCCATGAAAAATTGCTGCATAATTGGTGATGAGACATTGGAACCAGTATTACAAAAAAGAATATTTACAATTCTATGTGTTAATGATTCTAAATTAAATCTCCTGTAATGGTGTTTCACTTTGTATGTGAGAAACTTTTAAGCAACCAGGCCCCTATAATAGATGCTTATAGGTTACTTATTTGTTACTTATCTAAACATTATGTTATGGGCTCTCAATTGGTGAGACAGTTCTAATAAGTACCTACAAAAAAGAATTTGCCTAATAGCCTTCGTGGGAGACATTGGTGTAGTGGTAGAGCTTTGGCCTCTTGCACAGAAGCCCTGGTTTCAACCCCCATTAGGCGCAGTGAAAATTGCCGGCACTAACCCACAAATTAGCGTAAGTACTGGTTTAGAATCCAGGAAGTAGTCATTAATATTGAATTCAATAAGCTTCAAGCTTGCTTTACAATAGATGTAAAAAATGAAGTTTAAACCAATAGCTTTCAGGAAATTACACAAAACATTGCCACATACACCCCTAATCTAGACTACAGAAGCAACAGTTAGGTTTATTCCATTTCCATAAGAAAGGGATTTTCAAACCATTTGATTTTAAAACAATTTTTCAATTATCACACTCTTCCATATTACCCACATTCTTGACAAAATCTGACAGTATGAATGAATGGTGTTTTAAGGGGCAACAACATGTAAGAGCATTTAGTACACATCATGATGATGTATATAAAAGAATGTTGAATCATCTACAGGCTAAATTGTATTTGATTTATAAAAAAAAAAAATAAGAATTTGTAATGAATGAAAGATAATAAATAGACAATTTGTAATGAGTTAATGGTAATAAATAATTTTTAACGAATATTTAATGAATATTTAATGAATATTGCAAATCAGTAATTAATACAATCCTGAGTCTCAAAAAGTTCGGAAAGAGCATTAACATTACAATATTTTGAAAGATTCTTAAAAAATCATTGCAATCAAGTGATATATATTTGATTGTAAAGTAACTATCAAAAATATAAACAAAAAATCATTATATATTAAACAGATAATGGAAGGTAACCCTTGTAAGAAAAGGAAATTGCATAAAAAGAGAAATAATTTGTTATCTTTATCCCTATTCACAGGAGTTTCTTAAATCATCTGCTGCATATATACTCAAATGACGGCACATTAAGTTATGGTTACAGTCATGTGCATAATCATTGCAGGTAATACATTTTTTAACTTCTCAAGATGAAATGTTAAAAACTGATAAAGAAACATGATTGAATACGTTCACCGATATAAAAAAAATAATGCCAAGCTATTTCATTTGTCATTCTTTTGAATGTTGTATATCTTATGAACTTAAAGATGGTAAAGTGGTACTGTCACGAGGAAATAACCTTGTTAAAGATATGAAAAAAAAATATCACTGGCAATGGTAGTAACTCAAGGGAAGTAACTCTTATAATTGCATAAAACAATTCAAGACTATTACTGCCCCCTTTCTTTGGCCATCAAAAAGCTTCCTAAAGTTCATGAAAATGTCTATTTTCATAATAACTTTTTGTTTACAAGATAATTATCAAAGTGACTGAAAGCAAACATAAGAAAATAATATATATGACTTGTTTGCGTAAAAAAGAGATTGCATTCACTTTCAACCAAGTTTCTTAATGAACTTTTTATTTTAATCACAATGGTTTCTTCCTCATTCCACAAAAAAACTATTCAGGTTTTTTTTTCCATGCTCTCTATTTGGACCAGTCATTGCCTTGTTTGTTTAAATACCATGTCAACAGTATTTCAGTTATCTTACAGTTTTTCTGGGTTTAACTATTACTGGGCAGGGGTCTGCAGAGTCTTGCCCAGGGACTGAGGATCAAACTTAGGATCCCGATGTCACAAGTCTGCGACCTTAACCAATGGGTCATCCAGTAAGCAGTCATAATTTCAAAATTTTTGAATGAATTTAATCCCAGATTTGTTCAAAATTTTTGAGTGAATTTAATCCCAGATTTGTTCCGCAAATAGTTTCCAACTAATGTCAACTTAAACTGATGTCAAGTTATCCTCCCCATGTATAGTAAATGTTTGTTAGACTAAACCAACAATTTAAAATGTAAGCAGACATTTGAGAAAATCAGAAATGTAAATGTTTTCCTCTAGTAACCCAGAAAAAGCTTGTAAAAAAAAGAAAGTGCTTTTAAGAGCAATTGCTCCTTTTTCCAAACAATAATTTCAAAATAATGTATGTAAAACCCTTGAACCCCTTGTTTGATAAAGGCTTTCCAATCAGTGTCAACGACGATGAAAAGAATTATGATCAATCTAAGCAGACATTGCTCTTACTTTGTTGCAATTTAACTTTGACATCAAATAACAATGCATTAATTAAATGTCATTATTCTTTTTAAGGAAGAGGCCATCTTACAATTTGAGGAGGCCAATGAAGGAAACACCCAACAAAAATAATTATTATATTTATATTTTTTGTTATTTGAGCCGACTAAAAAATCATTTGAAGCGGTCAAATTGACCAGCAGCCGGCTTTTAATGGCAACCCTGACAATGATAAGTAAACCTCACCTTGGCGGACAAATGTTTGATTGACATCTAGAAGAATGTCGCAGCCTTCGATGATCATTCTCTCGATGGATAGATTTTTGCGGATATTTTCCGTCTCACTGACCTCATCGTGCATGATCTAAAAATACACAATGCATGCAAACTTGTTACTTTAACCCTTTACCAAACGCCAACATTTCGACTGTCCCAAATTGAAAGAGTTTGCAGACGATATTTCAAAATGTGATGAAATTGGAAAATAATCTTCTGAAGGGGTGCAAACTGGTTACTTTAACCCCTTACCATATGCCAAAATTTCGACTGTCCCAAATTGAAAGAGTTTGCAGATGACATTTCAAAATGTGATGAAATAGGACATAGTGTTCTGAAAGGGTAGAAAACAATGTTTTCCAAAGTTGTCTGCAACAAACTGGTTAAATGTCATTATTGTTTGGTAATGGGTTAAACCAAAGCAGAAGAATATTGGTTAAAAGAAATTGTAAGAAATTGTTAACTAATCAATCTATCTTTTTATTAGGAAAGCCATAAAACAACTGAAATATTGGTCTCATAGACATGAAGGTGGGGATCGACCTCCAGATCCCAAGTTCTAAGTCCTCCACCGTAAACACTCAGTTATGCAGAAACATAAATGATAAGTGGCAAGAGCCTATTCTATCATGAGGCAATTACTTCCAAGGACAGTGGAAGATATATTGGGTGACCCATATCTGGAACCCAGGATCCCTGTATTCCAAGTCCGAGACACTTTGACAGAGCACAACAAATTATGAAGGTTGGTACCTACCAGTCACATCAAAACACCACTACAGTTTTTTTTTTTAACAAAAGTATAGACGTTTGTATTTCATTTTGTATTGGTTTTACAATGCATTAACATTATTTAAGTTATGTTGTGATGTCAGACTCTTATCAATGGAGGAAGACACAATACTCAACTGCGCGAAAAAGGGTATTCCATTTGTCCAGCCTGGAGGCTGACTCTCATGAAAATCCAAATGCTTTCCCATGCTGAGAGGGGCCATGTGATTTCAAGTTTTGCATTCTAACCACTAAATCACAGAGTGGATCAAGGAAGTTTTCCCAAAAATGTTTTCAAGAAAGACTACAGAGAAACAAATGTTGAAGTTTCTACCTTTGATAGCTCTTCCAATTTACTCTTGGCGTATTCCAGACTCTGCCGCTCAACATGATCATGTGGAGTGTGTGCCAACAGTTCATGTAATGTGATGATATATCGAGGTATCTGGGAAAAGAAAACAAAGATATATATAAGTAGATGATTTATAATTTTTTATCTTTGAATAGAAGAAATGTAAAGTGATTTCTACCAATAAAATATATTTTATTAAGATGTCTTTGGTGACAATGGTGCAATTGAAGAGCCTTATCCTCTGGTCAAGAGGGTTCTGCGTAAGATCCACATTTAGGGTTGAGGTGAAAATACTGGGACTAACATACAAATTGGTGCAAGTACTGGTCGAGTTTCCAGGGAGCAGTCATTACAAGTGAATTAAATAAGCTTCAAGCTTTCACTAATTTAAAATAAATAAGTTTTAATAAAACATCTTTAAGAAGAACAAACTTATCAAGGTATCTGTGAAAAAATAACATTTTCATGGTTAATCCAATTTTAAGATCATCATTCTTTATATCATATTCATTGTGCCTCAAAAATGGTACCCCTTTTTACAAATGAAAAAGATTTTCAGTACGACCCTTTCCTTAATGGATACACATTTAATTTCAAGTTCTTTACTCTAAACACGAGGCCACAGACGCCCCCTTCTTTACAAAGACTATATTTTAGCTGGTCTGTTTCATAGGACTAATCATTTATTTTTATATCTATATATAGGTTATACATCCTCTCAGCATCATTTTAGTTATGTCACTATGCCTGACCCATAATGATGGAAGACGACACCAGACTTCACTGCCTATAAGAGCTGGCTATTCAAGCCAGGCAGCACCCTAAATTTTCCAAATGTAAGCAAGGAGACAGCCTCTCATGAAATTTAAAAAGCCTGAACCAATTATGAAGCAGAAAAGCTAGAACAAAAAAATACACACTTGATGCATAGGGTAGGTCAGGAATATTTCCAAAGTTCGAGTCTCACAGGCTGGCTTATCCTCATAGCGCTTCAGCAGGTTATTGAACTCGGGTCGTTGTTTGTACTCTGCCAGGACCTGTAGGCTGTAGTGATGGTTCCTGACATACTCTTGATAGATACACAGCATGGGTAACAACATGTCAAACAGATCTCCTGTAAATGCAGGAAAAGTAATTTGATTTAATTTATATTAATTATACATCATATCAACATCATTTCAGTTGTGTTGCGATGCGATGCCTGATTCTTTACGATGGAGGAAGACTAAATTTAAGGGCTACCGCAGCCAGGTAGAGCCATCTGCATTACATAAATCAGTCAGGAGACTGCATCTCATGAAAATCAAATGGTGACGGCACCAGGATTCAAACCAATGCAGAGAGGGGCCATGTGAATAAAAGTTCTAAACTCCAACCACAAGGCCATTGAGCAATACAATACAACACAAAAAAACATATTAGTTAAAAAGCTCAGAGAAAGGAAAATTATCTCTCTAGTAACATGTCAGAAAAGTCACCTGGAGAGGAAAGGTTAAAAAATTAAGTATTGGTGACAAGAACCAACTCAAGTTGACTTTGCATATTAATCATGTAGCATCAACATTGTTTCAATTATGTTGCCATGCCGTCCTCTTAATGTTGGAAAAGACCCCATACTGAACTAAACAATCTAGATCACTCACCTAAAACTAAAGTTGGCCAATTCTCTAGACGCGCACACAGGCCTTTTAAAAATATCTGATGAAGGAACAGTAATGTCTCGCTGGAAAAGAGCAATTAGAAACTAGTCTCAAAAATTTGCTTTAGATTAGTAATATTACTACCACACACTAATTGAAGATAATTCTCATAACAGTTTATTTGCAACGATAGACTTTTAATCAAAGATAAAAAAAAAGAAAATCTCATTACAAGCTATTTCAAATGTATTTGTTTGTCTATATGGAGTTACGTTACAACTTTTCTGGATTCCGCAGTTTTTCAAAAGTAATCAATGAAAACATCATGATGATATGGATAAATATATACTGAATTATTTACCGGCTAAAATGTAATTAGCTTATGAAAAATATATAAGAATCTATAATGAGTGAACAAAAGTAAAATAACTTGTAAATAATGTTTAATCTTCAAAGCGTCAATGTATTCTAACTAAAATGGATCATTATTTAAGAGCTTTAAATGGCAAAATGAAAATATTTAATGTATTTACCTCATGAAATAGAAGCAACCTTTGATTTATCCCCTTTGCTGTATATATATGTCTTGGATCGAATAATTTTGTTTTGTCTGTTTGGGAATTTCTTTATCTTTGTCATGTTTGTTTATTTTACATGCTTGAGTATATTATGTATATGTTTCAATTAATGAACGAGTAAATGATGTTTTATGGCGCATCCACATCCAAGGTCATTTACCACACATTACGATGATGTGGATAAATGTATATGTTTGTTTGTAACATATTTCTAAATGTTGTATTGGCCAAAGGCATTCATATGCTGGTTTTTGCCAAATAAAGAATTGATTGAATTTAATTGGTTACCTGTTGAGAAATATGGAGTTGACATCTTCGTGAGTGATTGGAGGTTTCTTGGAGCTGGCAGCCATCCGCAGAGGCCGCAGGAAACAGGTGACCAATGTAGAGAGTTGGTGGTTGTATTCCTCCTCGCATTCCACCATACTGAAAATACATCAGAACAAAATCAAATACATGATTAGAAAGCTCCACAAGTGAGCATGTATTTCACTCAGTTTTGCTCTCTTATATCCCACATTCTCCCATTATCTAATTTGTGACTTGTACAAAATGAAAGAAACAGCATATAGCAGCAAAATAAGCATGCAAGAAAATTCGTTCTTAAGCTTCAATAGAGTTTTACCATTTCTTGAGATGTATCATAACCAACTTTAGCATTCTACCGTAAAATGAAGACCATGGTTAGAAAAGATCCGTCTCATGGGTGACAAAATCAATTGTGGGTATTGCCCAGCTTGTCCAAAAGCCTTGATAGACAAGTGACTTTTTACTGAAGTTTGCTATATAACCATAATACAAACAAGTGCAAAAAAAGATTTGGAATTTATGGACAAGTAAATCCAAATCAGAATTTGTCGTACCTGATGGAAAGATATCGTTTGTATGGTGTTTAACACCGTATCAGCAACCTTTCAGTTATGTAGTGACCTTCCTGGACCCACAAGTCCTAGGCTAGGGCTCTGAAGTGACTTGCCAAAGGTCACTCCCAAAAAGCCAGAGGTGTTGATGGGGCTCGAAACAACATCTCTGGGAGTGACCTTTGGCATGATGGGAAGAATTTCTTGGAAGAAATTTTAAGTACAATACATTTAGTCAAGTCTTAATTGACCAAATGATTCATACCTGAATACAATACTGTTCCTTTTTCGCATACTCTCCGCATGGGGAGATCGTATATACAGCTCCACAATCTGTTTCCAGCGTCGCCGACACAACCATCCTCGAAAGAAGCTTTGAACCTTAAAACAGAGATACCGTCATCAGTCTGCATATGCATGTTCATACTCAGGATAGAAGGTCACATTTATTTGGGAAAGCTATACAAATTTACAGGTGAACCACTCTCCACTCTGATGGTTGTTACAATATTTTAAGAAGAGGTGTCATTAAAAGCAAGGTCTACATGCATATAGTTTGTGATATTAGATGTAACTAATGTGATAAAAGGATAAATTGGTCATAATAACTTTGAAATAAATTGTATAAATATAAAATATCATGTTTTAAATCAAGATTACAAAGTTTCATCTATTAATCTAAAAGTTATAAATTAATCACATTAAGAGAAAAGTAGGCTAGAGATGAAAATCAACTTTCTTCTTTCAAGACTCTTCAAAGAATAAAAACATTTCGTTTTGTGGGTGTTGAAATAGGTATATATAATGGCTCAAAGAAAGATAAAGGTATATATGGAGTGATGATTAACATGCACATTTCAACTGAATTGGATTTTTGCAACATTCATAAACAAGTTTCAGTTATTCACAAACCTCTGTGCCATTACTGCTTAACATTCCATGTCACAAAATGCTCTCCCACACAAACTATGGTACATAACCACAGATCATTTTCCAATAACTTAACCCATTACCAACCAATAACGACATTTGACCAGTTTATTACAGTTGATTCTGGAAAACATTATGGGAAGAGGAGAAATTGCTCTTATACAATTTCTCCTTTTCCCACAATGTTTTCTGCCCTATCAGAAGATTTTTTTTTCAATTTCATCACATTTTGAAATGTCGTCTGCAAACTCCTTCAACTTGGGAGATTCAAAAATTTGGCGTTTGGTAAAAGGTTAATCAAACATTTACAGAATTATTGCAAAAGATAAGTTTCTAAGATTGACACCACATGAGACAGACTCACATGAAATACCAAGATTTGAACCATTGCCATGTGACTCAAGGTTCTGTACTCTAACCACTAGACCAAGGAGGCCACTCATGAAACTTTAAATCTTTTTTAGAATAGATGAAACTTGAACAATGTGACAAGGGAAATTATTCATTACCAATCTATCAAAGTTACTACTATTTTGAAAGAATATCTGCATGGTCCATTTATAAATCGTTTGTAAATATCATTGTGTCAAAAGAAAATCTTGCTCATGATCTTCAAAATAAACTTCTGTGACACTCAATTATTGGTGTTCAAAACATCTTCATAAGTAAAATGATATTATAGTATACATATACATGTACTAAATTAGTAACCAATGTAAGCTTAAAACATTTTGCATTTTTGACAATTATAACATAAACTTATATAGTACAACATAAGATTACAAAAATTTTCTTTCATCAAACATAAAAAGAATCTATGTTTTTACATAATATCATACATAAAATATTACATGCATTAAGATATGAAGTAACGGTAAACTAAACGTTTGAGAGAAAAATTACCCCATAGTAAAGTTGTCATCATATGTGATCCATAAACAATTTTGTATTTAACCCTTAGAATGCTGGGTAATTTTCTTAAAAACAAGATTTTTGTGTCTTTGTTCAGGAGACTACCTCTCATGAAAATCCATATTCCTCACCTGAATTTGAATCCAACAAGACAGGGGCTATGTGACTCCAAGTTCTTTACTCTAGTCACTAGGCCATGGAGGCCCCTCACAACAAATAAAAATCTATCATTAATTCACTTTAAGTTCAAAAAATAGTTCATGTCAAAAATGAAATAATATATACAATGTAGACATTTCTTTTCATGCAGAGCCAATGTCATTCCATGTTGTGAACATAGTAACACAGCATCATAAGTCTTGATTTCACTACTCGTGAAATAACAACTGTTCACTTAATGAAAGATCACTGGGTCCCAAACCGCTTTACTAAGTCTCTATACATATCTCATTCCACACAATATAAACTGCTTTTTTTCTCACATCATGTCTTATTTTAAACATGCCTGGAACTAAAAAGTTTGAACTGAAATAAAAGTTACATTTTCAAAAGTTTAGAGCTAAGAGCAAGAGAAAAGGCTATACAAGAAAGGGGCATTCAGTCTGTGGGTACAATGTGCTTCAGGAAAATTTCCCTCATTCCCTGTGATATCCCATTCCCTCATATGGACCTTTGAGACAGGTTTAAAGTTTAAACTTATTTTACTTTGATTGTGAAACAGGTTTTTACAACTTTGATTAACCACTCTCGATTCTGATTCCTGAATCATAACCAGTATTCTCACCAAATCTTGATTAATGAAAGGTCGCAAGGCGGATCCGGCTACTCATGGGATTCAAACCCACAACCCATGTGTCCGGAGGCTTGATGATCTACCCCTAGACCACTGTTCTCCACAAGTTCTTTGAGAAAGGTTGAAAATGAAAGTAGATGCAGAGACTTGTATTTTCTCTATGTGCTCCTATTATGAGCATTTCATCATTTGGTCACAATTATTTCGATACAAAGTCACAAAGATGATATCTTTTATTTCCTGTCGCTTTAAAATTTGACAAGTAACTCTTTCCGACATTAGGGAATGGATTGACTTTACAAACTCCCTTCAAAACCTTTTCTCCCAAGTTCTTAGACAAATCATTATACAGAACAAAGAGTGGCAACTCTCTAAAGGTAATATCTCATTAGTGAGTTTAATGCTATGTCAACAAGTTTTCAATTATGTGACAACTTTCTTGGATCCACCAGTACTAGGCTAGGGCTCTTAAGTGAGTTGCGAAAGGTCACTCTCCTAAAACCAGGTGTTGTTTGGCTGGAGCCTGGGACCCCAGAGTTAAAACAAGCAGCCACCTTAACCATTGGGCAAAGAAGAACCCCTTACAAAAATATTGAGGATTCAATGAAAGACTGTAAGTTAACACATCCTTCTCAAAAGGGAAGGACTTACTGTATTGCACTTAACCATAGTCTAGATACAAAGAAAGGGATAAGAACACAGTTTTACTCTTAAAGAGTTGCCTTTACAGTTATGGTAGAATATGTGCTATGGATCAACATACAGGAGTCACTACCACAGGCATAGTAGCCCTTTACAAAGTTTGCAGGTGTTAGAAATCATTCAGGCACCAAAGCAATCTTTATAAGGGTTTATAAAATCAAATCCATCCAAAATCTTCCATGGCCATTACACATATTCTATCTCAGGGATGGCAAATTCTGATCTAAATTTACTTGTCCGTAATTGCCAAATCTTTTTCTGCACTTTGTCAGGTTAATGATAAAATTGTAAATATCAATAAAAAATTACTTATCAAATAAGGCTTTTGGATAAGTTTAGCTCTGCGAACAATTGATTTTGCCAACCCTGTATCTAAAGTCACTTGTGTTTGTAACTAAGAAGTGACCCTTGAGTCACGATACTAAAGTCTGCAGGGATTTTGGGGGATATAACACGGTGCGCAGTCTTACTTTCAGGACTGTCTGTTGCTCATCATTCACCTCCTGAAAAGGGTTAATCTCGTTAGAAATATGCTTGTAAATTAATCAATAAAATACCTATAATAATGTATTTAGTATACAAACCACTTTAGAAATATGCTTGTTAATCAATCTATAAAATATCTATAATAATGTATTTAGTATACAAACCACTTTAGAAATATGCTTGTTAATCAATCTATAAAATATCTATAATAATGTATTTAGTTTATAAATCTTGTTAGAAATATGCTTGTTATTTAATCTATAAAATACCTATATACTGTATTTAGTTTATAAACCTTGTTAGAAATATGCTTGTTATTTAATCTATAAAATACCTATACACTGTATTTAGTTTATAAACCTTGTTAGAAATATGCTTGTTATTTAATCTATAAAATACCTATATACTGTATTTAGTTTATAAACCTTGTTAGAAATATGCTTGTTATTTAATCTATAAAATACCTATATACTGTATTTAGTTTATAAACCTTGTTAGAAATATGCTTGTTATTTAATCTATAAAATACCTATACACTGTATTTAGTTTATAAACCTTGTTAGAAATATGCTTGTTATTTAATCTATAAAATACCTATATACTGTATTTAGTTTATAAACCTTGTTAGAAATATGCTTGTTATTTAATCTATAAAATACCTATACACTGTATTTAGTTTATAAACCTTGTTAGAAATATGCTTGTTATTTAATCTATAAAATACCTATACACTGTATTTAGTTTATAAACCTTGTTAGAAATATGCTTGTTATTTAATCTATAAAATACCTATATACTGTATTTAGTATATAAACCTTGTTAGAAATATGCTTGTTATTTAATCTATAAAATGCCTATATACTGTATTTAGTTTATAAACCTTGTTAGAAATATGCTTGTTATTTAATCTATAAAATATCTATATTGAGGGTTCAGTGCAATACTATAGTAAGTGCTTCATGTTTGTGAAGTCTTGTATAGTCTTGCACTGAACACTGGATATACTGTATTTAGTAAACAAACTACTTTAGAAATATGCTTGTTAATTGACCAATAAAATGGCTAAATACTGTTTTTAGTATACAAAGCACTTTAGAATTATGTTTGCTAATTAATCTATAAAATACCTATATCAAGGGTTCAGTGCACTACTATAGTAAGTGCTTCATGTTTGTGAAGTCTTGTATAGTCTTGCACTGAACCCTGGATATACTGTATTTAGTATACAAACCACTATTGAAATATGATTGTAAATTAATCTATCAAATATACCAATTTAAGTATTACATGTATTAAGTTCACAACCACTTTAGAAATATGTTCAATAAAGAAATCTATAAAATACTTATATACTGTATTTATTATACAAACCACTTTAGAAATATGCTGTAAATTAATCTATAAAATACCTATACAGTTGTATACTATATTTAGTACACACACCACTTTAGAAATATGCTTTTTAATTAATCTATAAAATACCTATACAGTTGTATACTATATTTAGTACACACACCACTTTAGAAATATGCTTGTAAATTAATCTATAAAATACCTATACAGTTGTATACTATATTTAGTACACACACCACTTTAGAAATATGCTTGTAAATTAATCTATAAAATACCTATACAGTTGTATACTATATTTAGTACACACACCACTTTAGAAATATGCTTGTTAATTAATCTATAAAATACCTATACAGTTGTATACTATATTTAGTACACACACCACTTTAGAAATATGCTTGTTAATTAATCTATAAAATACCTATACAGTTGTATACTATATTTAGTACACACACCACTTTAGAAATATGCTTGTTAATTAATCTATAAAATACCTATACAGTTGTATACTATATTTAGTACACACACCACTTTAGAAATATGCTTGTAAATTAATCTATAAAATACCTATACAGTTGTATACTATATTTAGTACACAAACCACTTTAGAAATATGCTTGTAAATTAATCTATAAAATACCTATATACTTTATTTAGTATTCAAACCACTTTAAAAATATGCTTATAAATTAATAAAATAGGTATATACTGTCATTAGTGTACAAACCCCTTTAGAAATATGCTTGTATATTAATTTATACAATGACTATAATTAGTATTTAGTATACAAATCTATAAAGAAATCAATAAGGAATTCTATAAAATCTCTATAAATTAAGTATATAAATCTCTTTAAAAAAATTCACTCAATAAAAAAATCAACATATTTCCTGCATATTAAGTTTATTGTCCACTATAAAATATAGTCAATAATGAAATCTATAGTTCATGTTAACACATAAATCTTATATATGAACCACTTTTTAAAATATGCTCAACAAAATACATGTATCTATATTTTGAGAGCTCATTGCAATGCTGCAATTATTCCTTCATCTTTATGTACGTTTGTAAAATATTACCCAACTATAAAAGATATACTCAATAAGAAATCTTAAAAAGTATCTTTTTTATGTAAAACATCAACCAAGAGTATCATAAGTGTTTTGCATATTATTATAAAGATGTAGTGTTATCAAAGTATGGCAATAAGTTGGCCTAAAATTGGCTTATAAAGTAGTGGAATTTTGCCAGCTTATACTTCAACCCTTGCTGGGTAATTTTCTAAAACTGGATTTTTGTGTTGTCTGCTTTCCAAAACTTTAAAGGTTTGCTTAATTTTGATCAGAAAAGATACTCAGAGTAGCAAACAGGTTTGATCACAGGCTTAATCTGACCTGTTTGCATAAGGATGAAGTCGGTTGCACTCTATGAGTTAAAACGGCTACAATAAGATAATTATCTTTCATATCTAAATGCTCATAAAAAACTAAAACAAAATAATACATGTTACAGTAAAGTTCTAATCAAAATGCAAACATGTGTTACTACATGTATATCATATTGTATGCAAAGGTACAGATAAGGTGCATATTCCCAAAGCTTTAAACAATAAATTTTCATTACCAATTGAAATCTTTTTGATAAGACAGTTCTAATAAGTACCAACAAAATTTGATTAGTCTATTATACAAGTTCTTTTACAGGTGCTTGTTCACAGAAGGAAAATTTGAGAGTCTATTTGAAATGTTGTCGAAACAATACAGTTTTTGTATTGTTGTTAGATATACTATTAAAAGTAGCTTTTGAAAGCTTAATTATTTCAGGAAGGGTCAGTTTATCTTAGTATGTACAATTGATCATGCTTTTGGATTAAAAAACATATTAATTCATTATATAAACACTTTAAAGAATTAAAAGCAATCTTATTTCCAATTTCTTCCTATCAATACTCTCAAATGCATATCATAAAACAGTACAGCAGTTGTGAACAAGCACCTTTAAAGACAAGATCCCAATATGCCCCTTTATCTGTACCCCAGACTTTATCACTATAGATGTTACTATATAGGTTACTATATATGATTCTATAGACTAAACATGATACTTTATATGTTACTTTAGGTATACACATATCATTATTTATACAGAAATGCATGGTGACCAACATATGTATGTATGCCTTTCACCAGAAGATGTCGACACACTCACCAAACAATCATATGTGACAGATTTACTCATTCTCTAGATGGCAAATTGTAGCTGGTCCAAATTGAAAGCATCAACAGATGACAGCAAAACATGAAAAGGTATACATTCTTTGAACAACATTGGGAAGAGACCATTCTATCCATAGGATATCATGAGCAAATTCTTTTGTATCTATATACTGATCTTGTTATCCAATTTCTGTTGCTAATGCTGTTAACATAAAGGAAATTAATGAGTTTGATGATAAAGCCTGCATCAACTACTTTTTACAGTAAAACTGCAAAACATGCAATAATTCAGAGATTTTAGATATGAGTACAGTGATTGCATTTCAAGAAAGGCTGTTGACCTATTCAACCATGTTTTCACTCGAATTCTGATCAAAGTCAGCAAGCCAGATTTTCATAAACCTTTTTTATTTCATCGATAATCCAAAGGCTTCAATACATCTTTTTCAAATTGTCATCAGTTAATAAAGCAGATTTTGAAGTATTTAACTTTGATTTTACTCATCATAAAATAACACAGATATTCTCACTTTTAATCAAATCCAACTATGTTTTATTAAAGTTTTAACCTTATCATTTTAACATCTTGTTTATCTGTTGGCATGCTAAGTGTTATCAACCAGTTTCTAGAAAGAGAATTTTCTCTTCAATAAAAGACAGCATTGTTAGCTCTCAGTTTAGAATAAACGTTGTTTCAACAATATTATAATGACAGTAGTACTATTCATGCTGCCTGAGCAACTCATTAACGCTTAGCTTGGAAAATGTTCCCTGACAGATTGGCAACATTCCACATTGATTGGATTGGGTATCAAACCCATGTCATCTATTTTCAATTCTCCAACCCCTAACCACTAAACCTCTACAGAACAACATGTTAGTGTGTGTGCCCAGTGCATGTAACTGGTGCAATTTTTTTTTATCTCATAGAGATAATTATTTAAACCTTGCAGCAGACAAATATGTAAATCCAGATTCTTAAAAGGCATAGACAAAGAAGTTCTTAGGTACTGAATAATCAAAAGAGGATTTTCTTTTTGTCACAGTGTTTCCGAAAAATGTGTCTGCTGCAAGACATAAAATGCCACCAGTATATCAATGACCAGTCAATGAACTGTGAAGAAGAGAACATAACTAAAAGTGACGACATGTCTTGCTATGACCATGCAGGTTACGATATCTTGTTGCTCCATCAGGATACAATCTAGGAAGACAAGTGAAAAGAAAAATAGACGAGAATGACATGATGGATATCCTATGGTTGATATGGTACGGAAGTTATTTGTTTGATAAACTAAATGGATACCGAAGTCTTGTTTTTTCATTATTCATTACGACTGTGTACCATTGGAGTAGCTCCATTTAGGCACTTTAGGCATGTGCCAACAGTTTTATTTCAGGAAGAAAAAAAAATAAGCAACAGAAAGGACCTCTGTTTCCTGCTTAAACAAAGCATAATTTTCTGCTCTCAAATACACATGAGCAATTTCAGATTGCATTTTACCCCAACCCCCCTAGAATGACATGCATACATATTTATTTCAGTCAAGCTACGTCCCTGTGAACTAGCAGGTATTTTAACCAAACAGTAACAGATTCTTTTCTTTATCACTGTGTGGAACAATTTAACATTGATGGTTCTATTGTCATTTCTCTCATGAAAAAAAAAATCCTAGTTTAAAAGCAGGCATCAATCATTTTTGTAAAACAAAATGCATAATGCACTTATATATGAAATAGAAAATACATATAAGTCTATACTATGACCATAGCCTTAAGGAAGAGACAGTCAAAGGCTAGCAGTAAAGAATATGTGAATGATTTGATGTTAAGAAAAATGAATAAATAGTAATGAAAGCAATGTTCAGATGTCCATGCAAACCCTATAAACTGACAAAAAAGGACACTTTGCTTCAAGGGTAGAGGGTTTTTCTAAGGTATGCCTGCTCTTTTCTTCATATATTTTCCATTATAACAACAGAGAGCACCATGCCAAGACATTTCATGTAACAAGAAAATTCTCCATTTGTCACAATTTTTTCCAATACCACAAAAATTAGTTAATCATATTTCTCTTGTCATCTGCTGTTCCTTTGCATTTGAAAAAGTCACAAGATCGCATTTGACAGAATTGGTGAAATCCGATGCTTAAAGTAAAATTATTCTTTATCTTATACTTTTAGAGGAAACACAGTCACTATTGTCTATATGAAAATGACTTTAGTCACATCTATAGTGAATCCAAAAATAACATACTAGCCCATGATTAAATGCTGCCAACTCTTTTCATATTGCAACCAACCTTTGCCGTAATATAAACACCTAAACAACAGTTGCTATTGTTTGTCTCTTTAACAAATGATTTGACACTTGTCCCATGCAAATGATATTTTAAACAAAAGATGATAAATTCATTTCAAAGCAAGGGGTGATAAATTCAATCCAAGACAAAATAATCATTTTGATGTTAAAAAGGCATTAATCTGCATGTGACGTCTAAAACATATAACTTGAAGTTGCCATTTGCTGATTCTTTATCTCAAAATCTTTTTGATGGAGAAAAAATTCCATACTCAACTGCACACAAGGACTGGTCAGACCAGGTAGAACCAATTATAATCCAAAAGTCAGTCAGGAGACTACTTCTAATAAAAATCAAAGGTCTGTCTCAACAGGGAGAGGGTTGAAATTTCTTCATCTTGGCATTCATCAATATATTCTTTATACCGGTACCCTTCCTTCGAATTGAAAGTTATGAATGAATTAAATTAAAACCAGCAGAGACACTGCCACGATGGTCCCCTTTTAACAAAAACATTTTATCCTTTGGAATGATGGGTAATTTTCTAAGAATAGATTTTTGTGTCGTCTGCTTTCGAAAACCTTAAATATCTGCTGAATTTCGACGAGGAAAGATACTCAGAGTAGCAAACAGGTTAGGTCAGAGGCCTGGATCTCACCTGTTTGCTTAAGCATGAAGTCGGCTCCAGCACTATAAGGGTTAAGAGTCAACTGAATATTGTTTAAAGCCAGTGAAGCAAAGTTGATTTAGTCCGGCAGATAATGCGATGGACCGTGCAATGTCTTCTATAGAAAATGTTTTTGCATTTTCTTGTTGTCAGGGCATTACTTAAGCAGAATCTGCATGATGACACCTTGTCACCCTTGAGCATTTCTCATAATTCAAGATGGCGTCCAAAATGGCCGCCAAATATCATATTGGGTATAAAATATGGTTATATGATGGATTTTATCATAGATGTTCTCATGTAAAATGATGAAATATTGTAAGAACATCATAATGATAACAAATCTGCAATTTTTTAACATGTGGTATCACTTTTGGATTTTTAGTAATTTTTTCAAGAAATTGGTTATGTGGAGAATTGCGCGAAATATAGGGGATTTCTATGAACCAATTATGTAATAAGAATTATATCTCTTAGAACACAATTTATGACATTATAGTGTGCATTTCGATTCCATTAATATATAATGTCTTGCTTAAAACCATTTTGGAAACTTTGATTTGAAGATTACATACATTTTTTCTCCATTATGTAAGCAGTCTTAAAGTAATGAAAGAATTGCTTCCCTTAATAAGCAATATAAAAAGTTAATTCCCTTGATTCAGCATTGCACCATTTGTATCATTGTGAAGAAAGTTATCTTAGCAGACATTGCTTGATGGAGATACCAATCAGGCCAATACATTAGAAAGCATTCTTAACGATATTGCACAACAGAGCAAAACAGCAAAATTGTGGATTGATTGTTTCATTAAGGGGGTCATATTAATGATGATATATGGACGCGCTGAGAGAGAAGGTGATTGGTGTTTGCGCTTGTCAGTTGTTAAATCCATGCTTCCATACTTTTTTACTGCTGGGCATGTTAACTTTGCCCGGTATGGATCATACTACTTGTGGTCTATGGAGGCATTACCATTACCTGTCGAGAAAAGGTTCCTAAAAGGGGAGCATGTAATGAGGCACGTGCCTGGAGTATGGAATGGTATTTGGTCTAACATGTTTATAGAGACTATTTTCATGAGGTACGGCCACGGTGCCTCAGGGATCATTGGGATTACTTTAAAACTAGAAACAATAAAGGTGTGGGCATTGAGTCTTAATATATGCAGTCAAATGGAGTAGGACATTGAGTTACTCATTGATGAAGGGAGACCTAATGGGGTGGTAATACACACGGAAGAATCAAAAGCCAGGATATCGTTAGATAGAAAAGATCGGAAAGCAATCAAAGAAAAAATTGATGGATGCATTCACCAATTGCGACCTGATGACCACCCTCCAGAACTGGTCAATATTGAATCTGGGAAGGTAGCACCACCAATTGTCTATGTTGACAATGCTATAGAGATTGGCTTGTATCAAATGACAAAGTTTGAAGAAAGATGGCCACAATCATTTCATGAATCAATAAGCCGATCAGTGACAACACAAACTGCTTCCAAGAAGCATAGGTGATGTACGATCGTTTGATACAGAGTTGATCTATACCAGAGTTATTGGTCTACAGGCTAGCTCCAGAGATATTGACCTGAAAGATGTTCTGTCACATAAATTGTCACCAGTGGCAACTGCTCTGTCTACAGACTCTGGCAATTTTAGAACCTCGAAAGTAAAATCTCAACTGAGAAATATTTTACATGTTGAAACATCAGCAAGACATTCATTAAAAGCATATTAGCGCTCAGAAAAACTGCAAAACTGGGTAATATGAGTTTTCAATTATGAAAGAATTTGTTGAAACAAAGCGAAAAAATACAGGATCATGGCAATATAACGCCTGCACTATTTATAATCTATTTTTTTAAAGTGCTATTTTCATAAATTCGGAGCCGACTTATTTAACTGTTTATTGTTTACATTCGAGTAACATCTAAAATAGCAAGAAGGGCTCGGAAATAATGAATGGCAATCACCTGGTAAGAAAAATCACATGAAAATACTGTCATTTATCAAATATTAACAACATGAACATTCACAATGGAGAATTTATTGGGTTTTATTGGTTCCCAACGTTTTTCGGCTGACCTAATTTTATCGCTAATTGTAAACAAACCTATTAACTCTTTTAAAAGCATCGTGTGAACGTGTTTCAATCCCAATTCTTCTGTGAAAGGAAATTTAAAGTACTTTCAAGTTAATTTACAATTATTCTAGAACTTTCAAAATTTAAGTGGAAATGAGAGCAAGTATGGCTTTAATTCAAATAGAGCATGTTGTAATTGTTGGTTCGACAGTTCTTTACATTATTCACTGGCCAGATAATGGGACCGTTCAAGATTACGTAACTCAACTGAGAAAAATACATTGAGCGAAAATTAAATCGACACAACATGTACGTTGTCTTTGATAGATATAGAGATTATAGCATTAAAGGAAAGACAAGAGCACTGCAAGGAGCGACGTCCTGTCGGATACACCAGATGGCCACAGTTATGAAGCTGCCGCCACAAAACTCTGTACTTAATGTTCCAGAGAACAAGAAGCAGTTAATTGCATTGATTTGCAAAGACTTGTCAGCAAACACATCATTTTCAAATGAGGTTCACCACAAACTCGTCATAACCGGAGAAAATGATCTGCTCTGTAAATAGGAATGTAAGGATTAGACGTCAAGATATGCACATATCACACGAGGAAGCTGATAACATTTTTGTTCAGCAAATGGTTCTTATCACACGTGAGACGGATGGTGGCATTGCCATTATATCAGATGTGTCTTCATGATGAATCAAATTGCCATAAAAGTGATAATGGAATCGCCAAGTCAAGGTTGTGCAGTGAATGACATAAATGCAACAGTTAATGCAAACAAGGACATCATCCCTTACTTACTAGGAGCACACGTATCTGGGTGTGACACTAGAGCATCTTGTCATGGTATTGGCAAAGGGACTGTTGTTAAAGTCCTGAAAACTGGAAAGTGTCCTCTTACATCATTAGGTGATGCAACAGCATCCTTACAGACTATTGTAGATGAATCAACAACATTCATGGCTTCATGCTATGGAATTGACGGGACACAATGTCCGACGTCAGATTTGCATCTTGGGCGAAGAAGGTAGGGAAATCGCCAGCATTAGCCTTCAGGCACTTCCGCCAACAACAGAATCTTTCCAAGAGACTGTGAAACGAGCACATTATCAGACCTGTGTTTGGACCCTGATCGACCACAGCTTGATCCATTGGAATACGGATGGACTAAAAATGAAAGACTAAGTCATTGCTTCCCACTACGGTGCCTACGGAAGTACTGATGGCCCCGCAGGAAATACTGAAACTGATACGGTGTTCATGTTCATGTCAAATACCGTGCTCCAGTATGCGTTGTCGTTGTAGAAATTCTGGATTATCGTGTACAGTTTTCTGTGCTTGTCATGGAGAGGGTCTATGCTGCGATGAACAGGGAAAATCGTCACATGATTGATTTCGATGTTCTTTTTAGTTCATCGTGAGACCTTCAAATTGTGACTCATTGACCAGACTCATTAAGACACTCTTTGGTAACCCATACAACATTTATATCACAGTACAACAGACCAACAAGTTTAAACGGAAATAAACCTGACTATGTGTCAAAATCGTTTAATTACGGTGGCATTGGCGGCCATTTAATCATGTTTAGTACCAATTCAGACCACTTGATTTATTGCAGTGTATGTGTTATGTATCATGTAACCTGTTTTGTAAATTAGATTGAATTTTTGGCATTATAACTGTTCTGAATAAAAACCAAATGTTCAAATTATGCAGTTTTTAATTTTCGGCGGCCATTTTGTCCGCCATCTTGTTTTTACGGAAATGCTCAAGGATGACAGGGTGTCATCATCCAGATTTGTGATCTACAATGTCTGAGCTACATAAAAATACAAAAACATTTTCTATAGAAACTATTGCACGCTTATCGAAAAAAATGCTATTTATCTGCCGGACTAATTGAAGAAGGTGCACTCTACAGCGTGGAGAGAAGTGTTTCACGGCAAAGCAAAGTGAAAACATTCAGTCAGAAGTAAAGTGGCGAAATCAATCTCATTCTTAAGAAAATAGTCACTTCAACAAAGTCAGAATGATAGAGTAACTAGCTAAAGTTACTAGACCCCTTCTAACCCGCAGACTGCTTCTTTTTTTCGAAAAAAAAATATGTGTATATCTAGGCATTTAAAAAATGTTAATTTGAATTATAACTATTTTTAAAAAAACATGCTTTTATTGACATTTTAATCAAATCACATCTGTAAAAAACAATAATTTGCCAGTTGTAGTAAACTATCAAATATGTATGATTGACACTAAATAACTGCATGCAGCAAAAGTTAATAAAGACTTTTGAAACTTGAATCATTGCTCTTTCTCAACAAAATATCTATTCTTACAACGATCATTTCAAATCATTTGAAATTATTTCATATCATTTCAAAACAACAACATTTCCATCTACAACAATGCCAAATTAGGGGTCGTCTGCAGGCCCAAAGGGAGTTAAACCATGCTGGAAAACTCAAAAAGATGAAACTGAAATGAAGTGTTCTTTTTTTTCTGGTTTCCGTAGAAAATACATAATGAAACTACACATATAGGGACACTCGTGTTCTGTATAAATGAGAATTGACCGAGTGTCTTCACTACAACTGGGAGAAGGGGGGTGGGGGAAGTTACAGGTTATGTTACAGTGTGAACACACTCTTACTTTAAGCACCACTTGCTGCTCATCGTTCACTTCCTGAAAATGTGGACTACTGACTATAAAAATACCGCACACAATGAAATTGCATCATATGCCTGAGTGTTTGCGACCCATTACAATATCAAGAATGCATATCCCTAATATTTCTTAAGGCACAAACTAATGTATCCATATCATTTTAAAGGCTCGCAAAATTTATCCTTGTTATTTCAAAAGCTTGAACAATTATATTTCTATCAATTTGCATTATTGCACTCATGTATCCCTTATAATTTTGCAATATCAAACTAATTTATCCTTAGTATTTAAAAAAGCTTAAGCATATCTTAACCAATATACCCATTTTATTTCAAAGAATTGAACTTATGTATCCCTTTTATTGTAGTCTCCAACTAATGTATCCTTAATAACATAAAGGCAGAAACGTATGTACCTAAATCAGTCTCAAGGCTTTAACCAATGTATCCATTCATTACCAATGTATCAATTCATTACTAATGTATCCATTTATTACTAATGTATTCATTTATTACTAATGTATTCATTTATTTCAGTCTCAACCTATTGTATCCCTTAAATTTGAAAAAAAGCTCAAACTTGTACATGCCTACTATTTCAAGGACTTGAATAATGTACCTGGTTAATTCAAAAGCTTGAACTGTTCTATCTAAACTCAAACTAATTACTTATGCAAGAATTATTTCAAAACTGATGTATCCCTAATATTTGAAAGGCTCAAACTTTTACGTGCCTACTATTTCTAAGACTTGAATAATGTAGCTGTGTTATTTCAAAGGCTCAAACGTATGAATCTGTGTTATTTCAAAGGTTTGAACAAATGTACCTGTGTAATTTGAAAGGCTTGCACTTATTTGTTTCTGAGGCTTAAATTAATGTACCTGTGTTATCTCGAAGGTTAGAACTTAAACATCTGTGCCATTTCAAAGGCTTGAACAAATGCAACTGTGCCATTTCAAAGGCTTGATCTAATGTACCCGTGTTATCTAACGTCACTGCTTTATTTCAAAGGCTTCAACTAATGTGCCTGTGTTATTTCAAAGGCTTGAACTAGTGTACCTGAGCTATTTCAAAGGCTTGAATTAATGTACCAGTGTTTTTTCTGAATTGATACATTTGTGTCATTTTAAAGGCTGAAACTAAGGAAAAGATCAGTTTCACATACTAGTATTTTTTTTTACATTTTCATTCAGGCTTTTTATCTTTTGAGATGGCATAATGAATATTTTCCTGTTGACATAAAACTTTTGGCACACTTTATAATTCATTTTCTTTATTGCTTGTTTACCACACCTTTATACATAGCCAATTGACATCATCTGGTGATACCAGGAAGCAATTTGTTGCAATGATAAACTAATTCATTCCATTCCTATAAACAGGATTTGTTGACAGATCAAACTAGAAAAAAGCACCAGCAAACCACAACTTACAAACAATGAATAACACCATTTTTTAAAGGGATTATCTTACAAAATGGGTTCTGTGAGAAACAAACACAAAAAGGATTTAAACAATCTTTGTTGCTGAATAAACGACCATGGTCAATTTCTCTTATCAAAAGAAGCTAAAAACCTATGTTTTCATTTAAAAACCCTGTGAAATGAGCATGTGTGTCTTTCAGTGCTTTAATGGGAAAACTAACAGATCGTTATATGAGGCATCTTGTTTACAAAATAAATCGTTAACTATTTACTGTATATGCATGGCAGATTATGAACAGGGTTTAGAAACGTATCAATAATCTGGGTTTTATGTACCTCTATAGATGTAAGTTGTCAATTTATCCATAGAAGACATTTTACTTTAAAAAGATTAATACCCAAACCTGTGAGATAGTCCTTTTAAGTAGACCTATTATTATTGTTTATTCTTTATCTTCATCTTTTGCAGAAGCCTATAGTTTTATGAAAGTCCATATATGACAGAATAAGTTCATAACTCACTTATGTTTTGAACTGTTTCAATCCTTTTAATCTTAATGATTTGTTTTATTGCAAATGAATCTTAAGGATCTATAGTGCAACACTAAGCCATTTAAAATGGTTTAGACATGTGCCTTTCTTCTGCAAATTGTTTCAATCTATTCAAGTGTGAAATTCTTTTTTTCTTTTATGCAGGAAAGGTTTCAGAAAACTTTTGAGAGTTCTATTCTAGGAAAAGTAAGATACAATTCCAAATAAAATGGTGTTTGTTAAAAGAAATTATGTCTTGAAGAACTTGACAATCAATCAAAATGGAAAGTATTATAATGAGAAGAAAAAAATGTATGCACTAAATCTGAGAGCTTATTACTGTGAAGGCTTGTAATAATATAATTTGTGTATAGAATTCTTCATTACAGGGAAAATAGAGTATGAAAAACATGACAATAAGTTATATCAATACACTAGAAATATAGAAAACTTTAGATACACAAATTTAAAATATATGTCAACAGAAAGGATTGAATAGATGAAAAAAAAGATCCCCATCTTAGGTTAAGTCTAGCAAACTCAACCCAGATTTACATTCATACTTTTGGTCTCTGAACAATCAAGAAACATGACCGAGAAAAAAAATATGACTGTTCAGAAACCAAAAGCTGTTTGAGTCCTTCTTTTTACAATTTTTTGAAGTAAATCATTTTTGATGCAGGTGTCTTTTAATTATTGTTGGAAAAGGAGAAATTGCTCAAAAATGCAATTTCTATTTAGACCTTTATTCACGCTTTACTGGAGGAACATTCTTTTTATATTTTTATCACACTTTCAATTCTCATTAATAAATTCTATCAGTTTTGGATAATAGAATAAGTTCCCACATATAAAAATGTATAATTAGTCCAAAGTAAAAGCAAATATTGACAATGTGAGTATGAAAATAAAAATATATTCTTAATATTTGGTAGAACCCATTCTAACAAAGGCCAAGTTGGTCTTTGTCAAATGAATTTCTAATGACTTCTGCTATTGCAGCAGATACGAAAATAAAGGCATTTTTTAATAAGGTGTAAATGGTTTAGTAAAGCAGGAAACGTACATATATTTAGAAATAAGTCTTACAGAGAAGTAGCATGTGAGAAAACCTTCATTTTGCATTATAGTTTTCATACAATTCTACATATTGAAATATTCAAACCCAAAGGGGCTTCACATTTCATTTATCTCCAAAGAACTTTTGTCCCCTCTTAACCCTTTACAAAACACCAAATTTTCATCTGTCCCAATTTGAAAGAGTTCAAAACATTTCAAAATGAGATGAAATTGGAAAGTAATCTTCTGATAGGGCAGAAAACAATAAGGGAAAAGGAAAAATTGCTCTTTAGGAGCAAATTCTCCTTTTCTCACAATGTTTTCCAGGGTCGTCTGCAAAAACTGGTTAAATGTCATTATTGTTTGGTAATGGGTTAATCAATTGTGATCATGGAAAAAAAACAAAAAGTCACACCTGCATCTATCTTATAGCCCCAGTTATTCATCTGACTATTCCTTAAATTTCATTTGGCTTTAAAAACACTATTGATAAGTTTTTAAAAAGGAGAAAAAGAATCAGAATTGATAAAAAAAATATTGAGAATTCACTTGTCCCATACCCACCTTCTTTATCTTTTTGATTTCATCTGTTTCCGACTCTTCCACATGGTTGGAAACTCGTTCCTTTTTGTACTTTTGAAGCTGAAATGAAAAGAAGAATGGAAAGTTGACTTGGATCAAATAAAGATTTGCAAGTTGAACATGCACAGCTCTTAAATAAAGTATACTTAACATATTAATCTGAATTTCAGTTTTTCTAAATTAAACTGCTCATAGCATAAAGTTACTTTCTTCTTTTGTAAATTCTTTGAGTCTCCTACGGCAAGTGAGGCGAATTGAAATGAGAAAAGGTGAAGAAATTTGTTTTTTTCCACCAGTAAGGGATGTAACTCTTGATTTGAAAAGAGCATTCCCATAAGTGAAATTGCCCTATTACTTCCCTTACTAGTGAAAACAGGATTCATTATTATCACTGGGGTCAGTGTGCCTAACACTGCTCCTGGTATTTCCTCTCCAAAAACTGTAAAATATTCTTTCCAAGCACCTGCTTATGGTCACACCAATCCTTACATACACTGTCTTCTTACCCAAAAAAGAACATTCTGTTGAAAGAGCTGAGTTAAATGAATTTTAACAAAATAATCTTCAAGCATGGAAAAGGGATTTTTCAAAACGAAGACCATTTAATGGACCACCAATGTTGGTCCTCTAAGGAAGTCCAGACAAGAGAATGATATCCACTTATTACTTTCTTTCATTTCTTCACTCAACCAAATAATTGTAAGATTCTTTTATTAGATTCATTTAACTCAGTGTTTAAAGGTGTATCGACAGCTAAGGTCATTTAACGCACATTATGATGATGTAGATAAACGTATATTGAATGATTTACAGGCTAAAATGTATTTGGTTTTAGAAAAATAACTATAAAGGCTATAATATTGCCTCTTATCTATACCTTAACAAAACAAAGTTATCAATTCATCCTTACGTTTACCTCTGCTTTCAGTTTCTTCACTTCGGACGAGAGCTCTTCTGTTTGTTGTACATAATGCCATTTGGCTTGTCGTTCGCTCTCAAGAATCTGTATAACATGTAGGTGCTTCTGTTCCAACTCCTCTTTCTGTTCAAGGACCTTGCTGTAGCTGAAAGAGTAAGAGATATTGGATTTGATGTAGTCATATCACAGTGACAGTGCTATTTTGATTGCAGCTGAAAGTGAAAGAAAAAAATTGAGAGCATCAGCTTCTAAACCATGACTCTTGACAGGGCCTTCCTTCAGTTAATTGGGAAGATGCCTATGCCTGTTGATTTTGGGAAGTTTTATCCCTGAAATTGTTTAAAAGGGAATTCTAAAGGATAGTCCGACTAAATTCTAAGGAAAACTTCTTGGTTTTAAAGAATTTTACATTTAGAATGTGTCTTTAAGAGGCCCCTGTCTTTAAAAGTGAAAAATCCTGCATGTATGCATTTCTTTGATGATTTATTTAAGCATGGTTTAAGGTCAATTTTGACAACTTTTCAGATACTTCAAGGATCTTGCTGAAAGTGAGGGAGTAAATCATCATCTTTCTTACCTGAATTTTTTTATCATCGGCAGTCAATATTTGATTCAAACCAAAGACTTTGATGCTTACACTTTATACAAAATTTGGCAAGCATTTCAAGTTTAAGCAAGATATCCTACTGAAGGACATTTTGAAAACACGAGCCTTGCAGCAGGTTAAGACTCTGTAGTGATAGATTGGTAAGTACCATGCATGCCTGGTGCGTTTCCAGATCAAGACTGATCATTTTACTATGCAGAGACTGTGTGTGAAGATAAAGCATAAGAATTTGTTTAATTGTTTTTAGAATACTGTAGGTTAAAGACCTATGATTATATGTCCCACCCCCTATCTGGACTACTGTCAATCTGCAAGCTTCTCTATCCTGCTTCCATCATGGAAGGATTAAATATCTCATGCCCAAGGAAAAACCCAGTTTGATGGATTTAGATCTGATGGACTCTGGCTTGTTAACCCTTAGCATGCTGGGTAATTTCTAAAAACAGATTTGTGTGTTGTCTGCTTTCCAAAACCTTAAATACCTGCTTAATTTTGATGATGAAAGATACTCAGTGTAGTAAACAGGTTAGATCACAGGCCAGCCACCAATTTTCTTGGTGGATGGCCTGGATCTAACTGTTTGCATTAGCATGAAGTTGGTTCTCTTACTATAAGGGTTAATTCAGGTCATTACCAGGAAATAATGACTTTCTTTTGCCTTTTCGAAGCCTGGAGACTCCCTCATGAAAATCTGAACATATCAAAAAAGGAGAATTTGACATTCAGTAGAGAAGATATCTTATCTGACAATATGGCGACCTAGTTCTACACTCTCTCATTATATTTACTGGTCATCAGGTCTTGCAACTAGTTAGACTGACTGGTCCTGCAAAAGCTTAACAGATCCTTGGCAAAAACAAACTCCATAAATAATTTGTTAATGGATATCAGCATATATTTCTTTATTTTCATAACACTTTCATTTTGAATAGAAAACAGAAAAGAAACAAGTAAAGACAAATCACTTTAAAATATCTGAAAGTTCTATCAGTCCTCAGGGTCTGCCAGCTTCAAAATCAACAGATCCTCTTGGAAAGCTATTGGTCATGGACCGGTGGACTTGAGGTAATGTTAAACCCTTGTTTAATGGACAGCTAAGGAAATATTTAGGTGTATTTGTTTATCAAAGATATGTTACATGGAGTTTAACCAACATGCATTACAATTTGAAGAAAATGCATTTTATACCATTTATGTGAATGCATTTTATACCATTTATGTGAAAGGTGACGCATAAGATCACCAAAAAATTCTTTTAACCCTTAGAGATGAATCATAATTGATTTGACTCTATCAATTTGATCTTAACCAGCTTCATACACATCAAATCATTCAGCTGAAGCCTAGAAGGGTAAAATTATACACAAAAAAATGTTACATGGATAGGTGGCACTAGGTGCACTGATCTCAGTTGTAGAAATGAAACATTCTTGAAAACGGAATAATACATGAATAATCTCCTGAAACTAACTCAAGTCATGTAAAATCTCTGTCTTTATCTGCTTATTGTTGATGTTGAGAAAATCAAGATAAATATGCCTGAGTGCATCTGGCTTCCATAAGAATTAATTGTTTTGGCATAATCATTTATCTTCATAAAATTATGGAGCAAAATACACGATTTTCACTAAGAGTATTTAGCTATAAAATAAATGCAGAAAGAATTTGAGATAGAAAAAAACATTTAATGGATTCTGCAACAGTACAGGAATGATAGAGATTTTGCATGAAATGTAAAAGATATTTACAAGCAAACCTGAAAGCTAACTTCATCTAGAAAGATGATATATTATTTGCGATAGCTACCTGAGCATTGTTTAACAAAATAGAAGCCTCAGCCTCAAAAAATGGTAAAGTGCTGCAAAATTGGGATGGAGGTGGGTTCTATTTTTATAAAGAATATCACTTGTGGTAAAGGTTTAAGCTCATCATTTCAGAAAATACTTTTTGCACTATTGGTCTTTTCTGGACAGAATCTGAAGCTTTGAGTAAAACTTTAGACTCTTGTGGTAATATTCAGGAAATTTATATAAAAAATGGAGAATAAAACAAGGTAAAAAAAATGGTTCTCTTACAGTCTAATCTTTTATAGCTCAGCAATATTGTTCTAAGGCACATGCTCCCACAAAAATGATGGCTGTTATGTATAGTCAGGTATAATATTTGATATGGGTTTTGCATTTTCTACTCATAAGAATCTCAAAATACCCATTGTTTCATTTCCTATGGATCCCCCAGGACCCATTGGGAAAAAAAACTATCCACTTGTGTCAATGACTGGAATCACTTTTAAAGCTTTTACTTTCATGCTTTTAATCACATATCTATTTTTAGAGGTTCTATTTCCCTTTATTAGACAAAAAAGTAAAACAAGTGTCTTTTATGAAGTGGTCAGAGAAGTTTGAATCATTGACTTAAGATTTGTCCAAATGAAATTAGAAAAAAGGGACCCATTGTTTTCCAAATATACACATTATTTCAAATCAAATGCATCCCCAAAACCCATTGTTGTAATTTAAAAAAATATCTGTGTCTACATACCTTGCTCGACGGATGGCATCGATCCAAGCATTGCACTCTGACTCTGTGTCTGTTCGTAGGTCATATGTTCGCTGCCCTTCTAACTTGTAAGTGATAGTGAAAATGTACTGAAAAAGAAAACATTTAAGATGTTACATAAATACATAAAAGGGGATTCCGAAAGAGTTTGTAACAGTGTAAGCAACCAGCATTTAGAATTCAAATCAGAGGGTCTATAGCCAGTGCCAACAACGAAAAGCAGGTTCGACAAATCCTGGTTAAATTAAGACATAATGTTCAATTTTAAAAGGCTAAGAAACCAAAGACAAATAAATTGTCAAGAAAGTCAAGAATCTGACGAAGATTAAGTTGTTTAACGACTATAACGACTATAACGACTACCAACAACATGTCATTCTTTTTTCTTTTTTTTTTAAAGTGAACGTTGCCGTTTGAAAATGAGAGATAATTATTTCATTTCCTGGAACTCAAATTATCCCGCGCAATTAACTGTCTAGCCAATACAGACTCTCTCCCTTTGATATCTATGGCGTAAATAAGTCTACTGAATACTATGGGGGAAAAGATTCAATGACAAACTTTACATAAATAACCGTCACTTCTGCTACATTCACCTGAACGTGGTTAATGTCTGTGAAAGGGTATTTTCAGCGGAATTTCATTAATTAAACGCCTTTTAAACTTTTAAAACTTCCACGCGGCCATGTTGGTAAATATAAATGGCGGATATCGTACAAGGGGAAGTAACTCAATTTCGATGTAAATTCAATAACATGGCTTCGTGAAACACGAGCTATTCCGTCTTTTGGCCGCTCGTTAGATGTGGGTTTGATTGACGACTTATATCATTTGAAAGGTTCCTTGTGGAAATAACTTAATTTTTATGCATGTACCATTCTTAAAAAGTATCATTACACCCCAAAGGGATTAAACAGTCATAATATGTACTAGTATACATGTAAGCCTTATCAATGATTAGGCCTATACCTACAGGTTAGACATGTCTTGGTGACCCATTGGATCAAGGACAAGTCATATTTCTTCAAGTGTCATTACCATCATTACCACACAGCTTTATTACAAAACTATCCAATGCTTTACCAATGCTTTACCACCCGGGGGCATCTGTTCACGGTGTGAGAAATACAGAATTCGTGATGAATTGACTTGATAAGACTAGATCTATTCATCAGAAAACGTAATGGCAAAATTTGGAGATGAAACCCAAGACTTTTATTCGGACCACTAGACTATTGAACTCATCAAGTTATAATGGCGATATAACACACATTGTAGGTATACCCCCGATAGCTCCTTTTAAACAAGACAGTTAGTGTGCTTTCTTAAACTCTTCGTATTGTTAAGGCCGTTTCAACATCGAATTTGACCAAGACAAAGTTGAATATGTTTTATTTTAGTTTGCAGATGCCCAAATATATATTTATCTAAATAAAAAAGGTTTCTCGAGCAGTACAGGAAAGCGAAATAGTGGACCCTATGCTTGTTCGCCTGCTCATGTGTTGCAACTACAAGTTAGGGATCGCTTGGTTAAGGGTTCGACCAATATCTCTTATTATCATGCAGTGGATGTTTTGAAATGGGTTGGCAATTACCTCTATGGAAAACCATAAAATTGTTTGATGATAGAAGCGAATATTTTCCCGGAAGGAAAACTACTTTGATTTACAATTTTGTGACAGGACTTAACCCTTATAGTGCTGGAGAAGACTTCATGCTTATGCAAACATGTTAGATCCAGGCCAGTCGCCAAGTAAATTTGCGGCTGGCTGTGATCTAGCCTGTTTATTACTCTGGGTATATTCCTCAATAAAATTAAGCAAATGTTTAAGGTTTTGAAAAGCAGACGATACAAGAATCTATTTTTAGAAAATAACCCAGCATTCTAAGGGTTAAAAACTTCCCAGTAGACCTGGGATATAATGCGATGAAATACGTCAGAAATATTATCATTTGAGTAATTTGCCGGTACGAAATTATACCGCAAGAAAATAGTTCCTTGTGCGGTCAGAAACCAATGAAAAGAGTGGAAAATGATTGGTCATATTTGTCTAGTTTAACACCACGTAACTCAAATGACAGTGCATAAATGGTAAGACCTATGAAAAGTCTGGTTGGTTGAACGTTCCATTCGATACATTTCGACTGTTGATGACCAATTAAAGGCGACTATATAGGTAAGGATACCATTGATCGTGTTTAAAAAAAAGACACAGTGCTTTCATCAAGATGTATGAATACTTATGGCTTTAAATCACTCCCTATTAAAATGAAGATAAAAACCAATAACACCACATGTTCCTTGGTAAAATAAACACAGAACAGTTCTAATTGAAAGGAATACATATACATGTACATCTAACTAAGTCGTAAACAAGTTCAGCCTAAAACTGATTTTCTTTATCTTTGTGAAAAAAGCTCCTCATTGGACATACTTGTTTCTTCTTTGTTTAATCTCGGCTGTTATTTGTCAAGTTCTGGTAAAGCGGACGCTCAAAGGAACATATACC